>PVKB01005420.1:0-97996 GCA_004027205.1 Ctenodactylus gundi
AATATGTAATATGCAATACATTATATAATATATCATATATAACATAATATATAATGCATATCTGACATAATATATAAATCATATATAATACATAACATATATAATACATGACATAGCATACATAACATATAACAAGCTAAAATATATAATATGATATAAAATATGAATAATATATAATATGTCACATCACCGTATATCATGTACATATATATGAAACCATACACCACATGATATATAGTATACTGTATTATATTACATATATAATATATGATATATTTTATGTGTCACATATATAGCATATACAATGTTATATAGTGTGTAATAGTATATGATGATATATATATGTAATATATTATATATTATTCTTTTAAAATGAGTTTACTTTGGATTTCTGTTAACTGGTAGCCAAAGAGATCTTGAGTACACCCTCTTTCCAGCATGTAACGTAGCAAATACTTGTTTCACCACTCTGTCCACCGAGCCCTTTGAAGTCTTAGAGATCCTGAATTAACAGTAGGATTAGTTGTGCCTGTTTCCCCTTGCATGTCTTCTGAGAGATGAGATACAATAACATATGGATGGTCTACGTCAGGAATGGAAATAGCCTTTCTATTAAATGGCAACCTGGTCATAGGAAAGATAATATTGACATTTAATAACACTGAGGAGAGCAGGAACCACATTTTGTATCATTTGCTGCTATAGAGCAGCACATATTACAATGTCTAGCTCATATTAGTCACTCAGTTAATATCTGTTGAACAAATTGAATGATCAGATGGTCTCTAATAGGCTGACATAGGTTACCTGGCGAGCAGTGCTGAGGAGGATTCCAGGCATGCTGTGGGCTGCATTATGAACCCTAACTGGTGTTTGCTGTCAGTTCAGCATGGGGAATGCCAAGTTATTTACCATTACTGGTGGTTGATGGAGAAATACTTCAGATGTGTATACTATCTATTCCGACCCATCTCACACATTTATACAGATATATTTCAGTTAACCATCTTGTTCCTTAAAATTATATTTTCCCCCACATAATAAAAACTTCCATGGTAACTTGCGAGTGATAGGAATCAATATTTGGCTCTCAGTTATGTTTTCCAAAACGCTGCACTGCATTCATTGGGTAATCAATTAACTCCCCAGATTGTTTAAATTAAATATTTTTACATGTCTTTACGTATATTTACTCCAGTTAGTACCTTTGAAATTCCCCAAAGAAATACGATTAGTACATCATAATTTGTTGGTAATGCTTAATTTAAGGAGTAGAAAATCCTAGACAAATAACTTAATCAATAAAAATTACTAGAAAAAGTTTTTGAGTTTTATGAGAGCAATAATTCAAAGCATGTATGAAGCATATAGAATCAATGACAAGACAGGATTGTCAGAATAGTGATGGTGACAGTGGGACGATGACGAGGCCTGTGTGTGCACTGGGTCTCCCGGGGGGAGGGCCTGGCTGACCTGGTGGAGTGTCTCCTGGAGGAGGGCGCCTTGTCGTCTGCGCAGAATCTTTTAGGTACCACTGCATTTAAGAGTGCCATACTCAGGCCACATGTGGGGGCATACAGATGTTAACTCCAGCACTCTGGGAAGCTGAGGCAGGAGGATTACAAATTTGAGTCCAGCCTGGGCAACTTACTAACTTAACAAGTCTTAGTCTAAAATTTAGAAAAAAAAATTAAAAAGGGACCATGGATGTAGCTTCACATGAAAGCCCTGGATTCAATCCCTGAGTACTTCCCTATTCCCCAAAGCAATGTCCAACTTTTGCACTTAGTTGTTTCTATCCTCTAAAGAGGCTCATATGAGTGGAATAAAAAGAGAAACACATACAGATAATAAGAGTGAACAGTAGCCAATATGGGTATAGGTCATTCTCCGCACTTAATTCATCTCTCAGAAGTCCCTGAGGTTACTGGGAGAGAGAATTATTCATAGCACATTTAAGAAGGATCAAGAGGTCTAGGTTTTTCATTCTGCAACACATTGACACTATTTAAGATAAAACTATATTTAACTTCCAATATGGAGAAAAGAGACATACTTCAGAAAAGGAACCACGCCTGCGTGCAGAGACAGCATATTAACAGTAATGGGCCGTTGATACTGATCCTCAGAGTAGACTCCTTTTGAGGTGCTAGAATGTAGTGGCAAGGATGTGGCCAGACTACTTACTGAATGTTGAATTCACCTTCAGTGATAAACACACATAGGGTATTGGCTTCTCAGCAGAGGAAAGGTAGAGGATGTGTAAATAATCCTCAGTGGTCACATATCATTAGAATCAAATAGTTTTCCAATTTTGGAGTTTTTCTTCTGAAGACACCCTCTCTTCTTTCTCAGCTTCTCTTCTATGAGTTCTTCTTGAGAAAGGGTTCAACTGCAATCCCATAACGAGGAAGGGGAGAATGGGTAATTGCTAGATGCGCCATTACTGTCATTCCCACTTTTGTGATTTTTGTGGTCTATGAGTTGCTGAGAGTGACTGGTGTAGAAGAGCTGGCTGGAACTTAAACTCAGTAATGGTGATAAATGAGAAGAGGGTAAGTAGCAGAGAAAAGCCTGTTGTGAACCTGCTCACTACTGCTAGCCCTTTCATCACCGAGACTCCGTGTGACTGATATCCTTTGGGCTTGAAACGTCACGGAGGCAGTCCAAGCACATTGTAAACACAGCTACTACAGCCGCTCTGTGCTGAATACTTCTCCCCAGTAGTTTGAAAATGTGCAGGATGCAGGCAATACTGATCGGGCTTGTGTCATTGGGTTTGAGGCGTGACTTAAGGCAGGGAGGGAGGGCCTTGAAGTCCAGTGCATTCCCAGGGAAACTCTGGGTTACTCTGGGTTGGTGTCTGCAAGTCCTTTGAGAACATCTAATTGAGTACTGCCCATGGGGAGGTAGATTATGGAGGGTATTTTGAAGAGCAGTTTCAATGGTGGAAGAAAACAGGGCATAATGGGATAAGGAGTGCAGGAAATTACGTGATGTCGAGGCACCAAGACTTGGGGTAAGAAGTTTGTTGTGGTTGGGATCTGGAGTGTCCCCCAAAAGTCTCATGTATCTTAATGCTATGAATTGTCTATGGAACCATGTGATGTTGATGGATTGGGGTCTGGTCTGGAGGGGTGGATTACAGTTAGGTTAGGATTAACGGTGTGTAGTGGCCACACCTGGATGCAGGAGGGACCGGTTACTGGGCGGAGACCTGAAAGGATACATAAGCTGCACCTGCCTTCCTGGAGGGTGGGGACTAGTCTCAACTAGCCTCAGCTTGTCTTCCTGTTAGTCCGGGGAAGCTGCCTGCACCTCTCTCTCTGCCATGTACTTCGATTGTTGTCGGCCACCCCTGAGTGGACTGTGACCTTCGAGACTGTGAGCTAAAATAAACCTTTCCTTTCCTAAGTTTGTGGGTGTCGGGTATTGAGTCACAGCAACGAAAAAGTAACTAAGACAAAGTTACATTTTTATCTTGGGTATTTTATCCAGCCTTGTAGAATCTGCTAATTAACTCCCCAAGAAAGTTTTCTCTCATGATTTGAACTTATAGAATTCTCTTGTGGAAAATAAGAATTAATATAATATAATATAATATTTTTTCTGTACACTCTAATGGGTTTGTGGTTTAAAATGTCTATAAAATGAGAGTGATTGAATAAATGTAAGAGATTCCTAAGTGACTGAAGGGATTGATTTTATGTTGTGGGGAGTTAAGCAACCAGAGGGAATGGAGGTGGGAGCAGAGTCCTGAAACAGTGCTCCCTGCCAGGACGTGTGAAGTCAGCAATCCAGGGGAAAAAACACCAGGTTCTTTAGTTATTTTGGGAACAACTTGTTGGTGGCCAAACACATATTGCGATCTCTCCACCTGTGCCATTGGGACTCTTTTTCTCTGAGATCATTATCTCCAGAAAAATCGGGACTCTGTGGTGCCATTAGTGGTCCTCTCACCAGAGACAAAGGTGTGATCTTTGGCGGTTTGATAAGGCTTTGATGTCTTCTTATACTTAAAGTGCCAGTGTTCAAATCTTAATATTCTGGGCATGTGGATTCAGGAGGAGTTAGAATGGCTAAGGGATTCAGTTGTGGCTATAACAGTGCTTCCTTCTGGAGTTCCTGTGAATTTCAGCAGCATACTTTCAAGGCTCAGATTTTGGAGATAAAATAAGCCTTCTGGAGATCTGCAGCCCCTCCCATCCCCTCCCCCCAGTGACCTCAGTACCCTTTCCAAAGCCTTCTGTCTCTTCATTCCTTTGTCCACATCCCCTTATCTTCTGGGTCAATGACGCATGGGCATTTTCCAGATAAGACTACTGGCCTGTCTAACCTGGCCTGCTGTGGGAAAACTCCAGGCTGATTGATCGCCTGCTTGCAGCCTGAGCCTGAGCCTGAGCCTGCCCTGCGGCAGCCCTGCACTAGCAAGAGCTCTTCTGAGGAGCCTTCTGTGCTCTCTTCCAGATTGTACTTCAGTCTAAATGCCAGGCTTCCTTCTGCTCTTAGCAATGTGCTTGAAAGCTCCCTGTCTGCCTCGGCTTGTTTTGTCTCTACCCTATGGAAGTCCTCAGCTACCTGAACCAGGAATTTAGCTTCTCAGCCTATTTTTAGTTATGAAGTAGTTGTTTCAAACTGGATTAGTGTTCCACACAGCTTCTGAATTCAGCCAGGTTTCCATATGGAAACCAGGCATCAATCCCGTGAGACAGGTACAGAGGAGAATGTCAGGGTTGGGAAAATCCGGGGTCAGAGTTATAAGAATGAACTTGATGACTGTGAACTGGTCTGGTACGATCATGGAAGGAGCTGGGAATGCTCAAGATGTGACCGTCATAATGTCAAAGTGCACAGAGGGTTGGCTCAGAGGTTTCACTTCCACTAGGAATCAACACATTCTTTTTTTTAAAAGAATTTACCCATTCCTCAAACCAAACAGAAAGATTTTTCTTTATCCTTTTTTCCCTTCCTTCTATCTCTCCCTTCATTTCTTCTTTCTTTTCTTCCTTTTCTCTGTAAAGAATCTAAGGAAAGTCATTACATAAAAAATAAGGGAGATTCTTTACAAGCAGGAGATCTGCACAAATAATCCCTTAGACTTTGTAATGTCCCCATATGCTCTGTTTTTCATTTTTTTGTGATACCTGCCAAGAATTATGAATCTAAGTGTTAGGAGAAATTTCATTTTACTTTTATTTGAGCTATGTCATCCACTGCCTTGATAATAGGCACACCAAAACCAGAACTTATGTGGTGTACCATGTATTTCAAACCAAACATAACCACTCCAGTGATCACAAGTTCTATCCTTGAAGACAGGCCTTCGCTTATGCTGGTGCCATCCAGTGCCTGGGCTGGTGTCTCACACAGAAGAAGGATTGCTCAACTTTGTGGACATGGAAGGTGGTAGCCTGGACTGCCTCCCTCCCTCAGCTCTTTCACTTTGTTGGAAGGAATGAATCACATTTAATCAGCAACAACAATAAAAATGCAACTGAACCAAAACAATAATAACAAGTCTCCCTAAAACTTTAAGTCCCCCACACAAGGTGTTATGTAGCTGAATAACAAATCTTCAAGATGTCCCAAAGTTCACCTTACATGTAAAATACTAGAAATATAAAATAAATATTTGTTGAGGATTAATGTATCATAATATTTGAAGTAAAGCTAATGCTGTGAGAAAAAATATGCCAGCACTAAATTCAATGTCTGGGGTATTCTACAATTCACCTCACATAGAAAAAATGAACAACCACTGGGGCGCACTGTGCAGCATGGAGTCTCAGCATCATGAGAGGGGCCGTGCTAAGTGTATAAACACTTCCTGAATTACTTTTGAGCACCTACATAAATAGAGCCATAGAAAGTGCTAGGTAATCTTTTGATTCTGCTGTAACTAACAAAAGAATAAAAAAGGAAAAGAAAAAGCAGATTTATTGTACACATCTGGACACATGCCACCATTTTGGGTAGTATTTTAGTTGCAACTCCATGTTTTAGAATTCAATGGTTGTCACTTACTGGTTTTTCTCTGTTCATTGCTCAGGAAATCTTTCAGGTGGGAAGATGAGCATTAGAGCACAAGCCTTGAGTGAGCTTCCATGTGTGCAGACCCCTGTACCAGCATCACCTGTGAGGAGGGAGGGAGCGAGGCAGGGGAAAAGGACAGGTCTTTTCCCTTCAGGAACTCACCCTCTTGCTGGGAGAAGAGATAACACACACAAACACATCATCTCTCAGCACCTGTCTTATTTAGGGCTGTTTACTTGTAATTAGCTCTTCAGTGACCCCAAAGAAGCTGTTCTGGGGGTGGTAGAATTATTTGTTGTCCTAAAGCAATGAAGAGAAACAAAGTTTTTCCAAGCTGTTATCTATGCTTCCTGTTTGCATGATTGTATTTCACTTCTCTCTCTCTCTCTCTCTCTCTCTCTCTCTCTCTCTCTCTCTCTCTCTCTCTCTCTCTCTGTCCCCACTCCTGTGTTTTGGTTAGTTGGGGTGAGTCCCCTTGGCCATGGCCTTGATTTATCATGTTCTTTCATACAAATAGTGGCTACTGAAGACAGCAGGTTTTTGTGACAGTTTCTGGCAGCCCAGCGGCTTTCTGTAGGTGTGGTTCCAATTTTATATGTAGTCTCCCAGACACCTTAGCAGGCTTTTCTCAACAGGAGGTGAATGGGGATGGAATGACCACACTATAAAGCATCTCCCTGAGATGTCCCCAAGGAGTCACTTCTAATGCGGCAGCATCAGGCAACCTGTGTAGTTCCATCTACCAAAAAGTTCAAAGGCCAATTGTTTTTAGCATGATTCCTATGGAAAAGAAGGCAGGTAACCCATTTAAACAGAGGGAAGCTCAGACAGGGAGGTAAAGTAACTTTCCTGATGTCTTGAGGAGCTTGTGGCAGACCAGAATAGAAGACTCCAGCAGCCTGGATCCTTGGCGACAGCCTCCTGCCTCAGTGTGGCTACACGAAGGCTAATTTTGCATCCAATTTGGTTCTCCTGATTATTTATCTAATAATGGAAGTAAGCTTTCCTTATCCCCAGCCTGTTTTCCTTGTGGTCCAGGAAGCGTCTTTGCATTGTGGGGCTTCTGTCAAACAAAATATAGAGGTTGATGCAGGCGAGCTGGTTGACAGGCTTGTGTGTCTTTTTAACAGCTGTGTGTTTGTAGAAAAGTCACATTTCTATTTGCGATTTTGTTTCCTTATGGATAAAGTTGAAATACAACCCTGAGGATGGGAGAGAGCTTCTCCGGAATGAGATAATGCAACAGTGTTTAAAAGTTTTAAAAGGTGGTGTGTGTGTGTGTGTGTGTGTGTGTGTGTGTGTGTGTGTGTGTGTTGGCAGAGTGGAAGACCCTATGCAAACAAAATAGATCCCTGTGGGAGTATTACAATCCATTTAGCACATCTTTTGATATTTCTTTAAACTCAGATTCTTCCTGCCATCTGCGTCACCCACTGGCTCCCACTGTTTTTAGGTGCGTCCCAAAGAATTGTATTCTCCTTATTGTCACATTCAATGGCTTCATGTTTTCATGTTCATTCCTCAAAAAGAAGGTGGCTTTTGAGATTTTTTAAAAAATGTCTTCTTATCAATAGAAAGACTCACAGAAAGTGCAACATTGCAATTTGGATCTGAAATGTTGCCCAAAAGTCTCATGAATTTGGATGTTATGGAGTGTCTATGGAACCATGTTCCATTGAGAGACTGAGGGCTGGTCTGAGGGGTGGATTGCAGGCATGTGGATTGGATTACAGACGTGTGGTGGATTAGAACCACACCTGGAAGGGGTGGAACACTGAGGCTGGACCTAGAAGGAGTTGATCATTGGGATGCAGTCTGGAAGTATATACATTGCTATTTTCCTCTAGGACTGGACTGGCCTTGATTTAATTTGGCTTCCTGTTTGCAATTCTGTGAGGAATAGCCTCCACCTCTGCCTCTGCCATGTCCTTCCATGGCCACCCATGGATTGATTGTGACTCTCTGAAACTGCAAACTAAAATAGACTTTTTCTCTCCTGATTAGTGGACGTCAGGTATTTAGTTAGAACAATGAAAACATAACTAAGACACACGATTATTTGTGTATATGACAGATCAAGCTATATATATATATATATATATATATATATATATATATATATATGAGGATATAATGGAAAGTTAATCATTTTTCCCTTCCATTCTGGTCCCAGCCCATTCCAGCAACTGAAGTCAGTAACTCTATGTGTAAGCTTCCATCCTTTCTCTGGGCTTATGAAAACACATTTAACTGTGCACACATGAATATGGGCTCTCTCAGTACTATTTTTAACAAAAAGGGATGTCAGTATTACTTTGGAAATAATATTTTGCTTTAAAATATTTCTACTAGTTAATATATATATATATATATATATATATATATATATATATATATACACTTAAATTCTTTTTAATGGAAATATAGCATTTCATAGCTTGGATGTGTTATATTTCATTAAATTTTCTTATCTGGATTCCATTTTTCAAGTCCTCTCCTTTACAAAAGAATGCTGCAATAAGCATTCAAGGTATCTTTAAATATATTGGTGTTTTTATTCCTGTGCACTCTTCTTGTGGCACCTGAGATTGAATCAGGACCTTCACACTGAGCCATATCCCCAGTTCCTTTTGAATCTTATTTGAGACGGAGCTCAGTTACGTCACTAAATTGCCCAAGAGGGGATCAAGCTTATAGTCAGTCCTTTTACCTCAGCCTCCTGGAGTGCTGGAATCACAGGAGTGCATAACCATGCCTGGCTTGTACGTGGGATAGATATTCAAAGTGGAAAGATCATCAGACTACAGGTCATGTGCATTTGAAATAAGTATTAAGTGGTCGAACATATGTTTAGCATGAATGAAGGGCGTTATGATTTGGATCTGGAATGTTCCCCAAAGCCTCATGTGTTTGAATGTTGTGGGGGTCCCTGTGAAATTACGTACTGTTAAGAGGTGGGGCCTGGTCAGAAGGGGCAGAACACTGGGGTTTTATTCAGAGGTGTGGATTACTGGGGCTTGACCCAGAAGGGGGCGTTACTCGTACAGGACCTGGAAGGGTGTGTGCCAGCCTCGTCCTTCCTTCCTCTCCTGGATTCCTGTCTGCCGTGCCAAGAAAGCTTTGCTCCAGCAGACTTCTGTCATGTGCTTCCACCATGCACATTCATGATTGGACCGAGACCTTCTGAAACTATGAGCTAAAATAAATCCGTCTTTCCTTGAGTTGTAGTTGTTTTTCTCTTTTTTGTCCCAGCAGTAAATAAGTAACTAAAACCACGAAACACATGAATAATAAATACATATTAGATGCCACTAGGTGACTATTAAAAAGATTGTAACAATTTACACTCTTACCTGGGACATAGGAAGATGCCTAGCTTCCTCATTACCATGGATGATATTAATATTACTGAGAGGTTTTCATTTTCATTTGCTTAATTACCGAAAGTTGCTCTTTCCACATCTAACAGGCTGGCCATTTTCTGCTTCCAATTTGCTCACATAGTTTCTCTTTTTTAATGTCAGATATTTTCCTATTAATATGAATTCATATAACAGCTGTAGTTCCATGCTACAGACTCAATGTTTATATCCTTCTAAAATCTACTTGCTGAAGCCTAATCCTCAATGCAATAGTATTAAGAGGTGGGTCCTGTAGGAGGTGGGCATACATGAAAGCCCTGCCTTCAGGAATGGGATTAGTGCCTTCATAAAAGAGGCCTCATGGAGCCTGTTCATGCCTTCAACGCAGGACACATGCAAAGATGCCACCTACAAGGGACAGGTTTTCCCTAGACACAGAGTCTCCTGGTTCCTTGAACTTAGGCTTCCCAGCCTCCAGAACCATGTTCAATAAAGTTCTGTTTCATAAATTACCAAGTCTAAGTTGTTTTGTGGTAGTAGCTCAGCTGGAGTAAGACCAGATGTTGTTTTCTCCTAATCTATTTTTTTTCTTGTCTTCCACTGTTATTTATAGAACCCTTTAACCTCAATGGCATTTCTAAGTCATCTACTCTCTTCAGAAACCCCTCACATCTCTGGTGCTCCACAGTGCCCACCTTCTCCTTTCCTGCTCTATTCTTGTTTCCATTTATCTCTTTGTCTCCTCTTTTTTTTTCATAGCTACAAACTGTGCCCTTAGTCTCTTTTTTTCTTGTGCCAAAATTCAGAGCACGTCGATTCTTTGTCACTTCTCACCTTCTTGCTGATGACTCCTGAGTCTCTGTCTCTAGCACTAACCTTTCGTCTTGGGGTCCAGTAGTCCCCTAGACATGTGCACCGGCTTTCTCCCTCACCTCCCAGACAGCTTGAATAAGAGTGAATTCTTCGTTTCCACCCTGCAAACCAGTTTCCTCTGCCAACTTTGCTGACTTTCTCAGTAAGTTTGGTTTTCCAGCACTTGGATTTGAGACTCTGGGTTCACTCTAACTCTCACAGCAGGCACTTGCCATCTTTTGTCAAGCCAGTCTTTCCATAGTACACTAAGCACCATCCTTGGTCTAATGCCTGCCACCTCGTGAGGAAACACCTCCACTTGTTGGAATACAGTATTTGGTGTGGTGTTTTGGAAGAGCCTTCATGACTTCAAGTATAAAAACATGGTTCATGGTTATAAAGACAGGGTCCTGGATAGGGCGTCTCATTGGGAGGGTGAAGTTAATGTTCGATGTTAATCAAACGAGAGAGTGACAGGTGAGTTGATAGAGATGAGAGGAGAGTTCCATTAAGAAAAAATTCAAGTGAGGTATCTGGAGAGTTGCTACTGTATTGCATGTTTTGGAGGTGGCGTCGCACACATTGCACAAGCTGGAAGAGGAAGGTTTCAGGTGTGGACCGTGCAGGGCAAGTGCAGTGTTCTGAGGAGATCAGGAAGAACAGAACAAGCAAACTTCAGAAGATCAGAGACTTGGGTTTCCTAGTTGGATTGATTTTCTGAGCCTTCTTTCTCTACTTCCACCTTGTTCTTTGTTGTGCGTCAGTAGGGGCTTTTACAAGTGTTGACCTGTGTTAGCCTGCTGAGGGCCAGAATAGAGCTGCCCTGGAATCACCCTGGAGGTGGCAGAAAGGTCAGAGAGGGGTAGGCTCACGGGAAGGGTCAGCGTGAGGAAGCGATAGGTGATGTAGGCTGACAGGTTGGCTCCTCTTCCACAACTTGCTGGCCGAGGAACACACAAGAAATTACTCGATGTCTGTGCCTGCCTCAACAATAATGCTAGCCACTTTGTATGCTTCATTACATGAGTTAGCACATACAGTACTTAAAGCACAGTGCTCAGCATATAGTAAATATGCCAGTGTCTCATATGTAGTTTCCTTATAACAGAGATAACTTTGAAGGCTCTACATTTTATTCTATTAAAGATGACATTCTCTTAGAGTCTTGATTTTCTGAAAAATACACTAACCTCTTATTTGTCTCCTGTTTTATTTTAAACTGCCCTCCTTGAGCAATTAAATAACTTCTCTATTATACAAGTATTTCAGAGTCTCCTTATTGTGTAAAGCTGGACATGGCTTCCCTTTCACCACCTGCTCTCTGCCCCTGCCCTCCTCGCCGCCCATTATTTCCTCTGAGCATCAGCCATCACTGGGCTTTTCCCGACGCTGACTTCGCAGGTATGTGGACGGCCCTTTGTTCAGGAGTCTACTTGGAAAACACCTTAAGGCTCTGCACACGTCCCACCTTTCTGTGATGTTTCTTCTATTGCTCACTCTTACCTCAATGACTCTGTCCACCTGTCCTACCTATCTCTTCATAAACAGTGCAACCCTTCCTTGGTACGTATGGATTATTTGGAGTAAAGAGATTCATTCTGGCACACGTTCTGTTTTTATCCCTGTCGTCTCCCTCTCCTTTTCTTCCCTCTTCCTCTAATTTTCTTCCCCATCACGAAAAGTCTACACTCTGTTTTCATGTCATGTCTTCATTGATTAAAGTTTAGATTGCTCATATGACAGAAAACATGACGTTTAACTCTCTGACACTAGATTATCAATATTTCATATACCCTGCTGGTCTTCAGCGCCATCCATTTTCCTGCAAATGACATGATGATTTCATTCTTTTGCTATGGCTGAATAATACTCTGTGATTACATATATATTTTAATATATTAATATTAAATATGTTTAGTATATTAGTATTAAAATTTTTAATATTTTAAAATGTATATGGCATTTTCTATCAAAATGGGCATCTGGGCTATTTCTACAGTTTAGTTATTATAAGTTGTGCCACTATAAACATGGATATCCATGTATCACTGTACCATTCTGTCTTGATTCTTTTGGGATGATATCAAAGTGTGATACAGCTGGCCCAAATGGTGGATCTGTTTTTAGCGTTTTGAGGACTCTCCATATTGATTCTGTCCTGGCTGAACTAGTCTGCACTCCCCCCGATAGTGTAGGAGGGTTCCTTTCTCCCCAGCTCCTTGTCAGCATTCACTTTTGTTTTCTTGATGGCAGCCATTCTGACTAGAGTGACATAGAGTGTCAAGGTAGTTTTGCTTTGCATTTTCTTAAGTTTAAAGACTTTGAGTATTTATTTTAATATACTTTTTAAGGCCCTTTGGATTATGTCTGCGAATTTTCTGTTCAATTTGTTTGCCCATTTATCAATTGAGCTATTTTTTTTTTGTGTCAGATTTTAAAAAATTCTTTATGTGTTCTTGATATAAATTCTCTATTATAAAAGTAGCTGGCAAAAGTTTTCTTTCATTCTGTAGGTAGTCTCATCACGTTGATTATTTTTTTCACTGTGCATAAGTTTTTAATTTGATGTAACCCCATTTGTTGATTCTTGATATTACTTCCTGTGCTACTGGGATATTACATTCTTTTAAAAAATGTTTATTTTACTCTTATCTGACTTTATTTATTATTGTAGTATTGGGGATTGACTTCAGGGCCTTGTACATACTAGACATGCACTGTCTAGTATGAGCTATGCCACTAGCACAATAATTCAGTCTTCAATGTAGTAAAAAGTTTATTACGTTGACAGTAAATGATTTGTTTACAGGTCTTGCAGGTCCACTATCGGACTGTGAGTTCCTTGCGGGTGGGTTTGTGAGCCATTCATATCTTTTCCACTTGGCTTGATGCTTTACATGTTGTCGGTGGTTCATTAATAGTCATTGGATAAATTCATAAACAGAATACACTGTACTCTTTACATCGGAAGTGTGAAATCTCCAGGGGCACACACAGGAACCTTTATGTAGACTCCCACAGCTCACTCACTCTTGGCACTCTGTGATCAAAGAATATTTATTGACAGTGTTCATCGAACCCTTTTATAGAAATAGTCAGTTTTATATTATTATTCACAGATGTTTTTTATGCTTACGTGCCAGACTTCTATAATTAGATTTAAGTTCCTTCAAAATAAGGGCAATGTTTTATACATTGCTTTCCCTGCCATGACTCATTCGGTGCTGTTTAATGAACGGCCATTGATTGAATAACCAGGTAGCAAGGCCTGGATTACTTCCTCCTGATTTCTATGGCGTTTTATTTCCTGGAACAGTATCTGGTCTTTCCCATCAGTAGCCCCCGGTGAGGATGTTGCTGAGACCTCTGGGAAGTCATTCTTTGGGCCAAGATTGGGCTGTAAGCTCCTTATATGCCTCCTGACGTGCTCTGGCAAGAATCACTGTCTCTAGGTGTTTCACGTAACACCTGGTCACTGGCTGTTGCCAAAAGTGACGTTGCCCCAGAGCCCGTTCATTCTGCCGGGGGCGTGAGGACTCTGGGACAGCCTGTACAACTTGGGTGGCCATCGTCTATTCTGCCTCAAGCAGCAGAGAGCTTCTCTGTGTTACCTGCCAGGGAAAAATGATAATTGCCTCTCATCTACCTCGATGAGTTAAGATGAGACGAAACGAGACTATTCAGTGGGAAGAAGGCAGCGGTGGGAAGCGCTCGAACGGAGCAGAGAAGGGACCCGAAAACTCCTTCTCACCCGACATTGACACCTGCTGTGACCTACAGCTGAGTGATGAACACCAGGAACGATTAGGAAGCAGAGATTTGTTCCGTTAGATAAGGATAATTACAGAACTATGACTATGAAATGCTTTTGTTCCGCTCCGTTTTAAAGGATTTTAATCCAGTTGTGGTATTTGTCGTCTTTGAAGACCGCGAGTTCATTAGTAGTGTGAAGTGAATGGGTAGGCTTGTATGTCCCAGCCCCCTTGTTCTGAACAGACGTAGCACTCAGGAGCACCCCCTGCCCAGATCCTGTGGCCTGGGTCCGAAGACTCGTCACCACGGTGGTCAGACATCGCCCTCTGGTGGTCAAATATGAACTCGCAGTTTTCTCCGGAAAGAATGATCCAAAGGAAGTGTGGACCAATTTGCGTCTATTCCTGTATTTTGTCCCTGCCCTCTCAGCCCCATAACTTTTTTTTCCACTCTGTCCTGCCTCTCTCCACCACGTTATTTTACACCTGCTATACATACCTCTACTATTTATCTGTGGGAAACATTTATTTATATTTACTGAACACTAAGTGCCGCACCTTCTGCTACCGGGCAGGAATTTATCTTAGTTGATCTCTCTCTCTCTCTCTCCCTCCCTTCCTCTCCCCCCTCTCTCTTGCGAGTGAATTTCACTGCATGGCAAAAATATATCTAGATTTCATTGCAGTTGCTGGAGGAAAACTTGAGAGCCTAGCGCAGCAGCATAAATCTTTCTTAGACTTTTGTAAAAATATGAAAAATGACTTGGCTTCTACTGAAGTTTCTTAAACTCTTAAATATATTGAAATCTTTAGTGATAAGAGGGCAGGAGCCTGAAGGATAAGAATCCTGGTATGAATTTGGGTTTCCATAGGGTCTGTCTTTATGAAAATGTTTTTTGGATAATACTTTTTCTTACGTTCAAATTGCTGTGAACTTTTAAAAGAGTATTATCAGTAAAAGAGTCGGTCAGAAATAAAAAGAAAGAGGTGTAGAGGAATTCACACTTTTCAGAGCTTTGGAACGACTGGAGCAGTGGAAGTCAGGGAGCAAGAGCTCCATCTGTGATCCAGAGAGCAGGAAAGGCCAGGGGCAAGCGCACAATTGTTCTGAGGAGAGAGATTGTCTGGAAAGATCAGGTTTGCATTCCAATCCCAGAGGGGAAAGAAAGGCGCCTGCCTTCCGCCACCCACGTCTGATGCAAGCACTTGTCTCGGGCAAAGTCCCTAGGGTACCAGGGACTCCACTGGCAAAGAGCAAAGAAGCGGAGTTGGACTCCAGTCCCAGGAAGGAGCATGGAAGAGAAGGCGAGCGACAGTGACTCGCATTAGACGATCTCTAGCATAGTCAGCAAACAGTTTAGATAGCCGTGCAGCTTACTGCTTTGTTTTTCCATTGTCTGAGTATGTCCACAAGTACTTCTTTCAGAAATAGGAAGTAACTGTTGTGAGTTTGTATGTGTGTACAAATACCTTTATTTTGTCCTCACATTTGACTTACTTTGTGGATAGATCCAGGACTGGCTTCAAAATTATTTTCTTGAGACTTTACAGATATCGCTCCTTTGTTTTTCAGCATTCACAGTTGCCAAAAGGAGGTGAGAGATAATTTGATTTTCTTTCTTATGTAGGTAAGATTATTTTTTTTAAAAGATTCCCATTGGAAATTTAAAGGTGTGTGAGCGTACCGAGATCTCAGCATTTGCGTGGTTCTAACAGTTTTCTGTTCACTCTGGTGTTGGTTAGTTCTTTCAACTCTGACTCAGGCTCCTCTGTGGCACCAAGACACTTCCTTCTGCAATTTATTTCCCCGTGAATATCACCCCTCTTACCAAGCAAACCAGACAGACCGGAAGGGCTCCCAGAGGAATGCTAGAACCCTCAATCCATTCTTTTTTTCTTAACTTTTCTTTCATTGATAGTGTTATACTCTCTTGTCTGTTTGAGGATACTACCTATTCTTAAATTCCTCTGTTCTTCATTGAGCTAATTTTAATTTTTTTGTGTTTTTTATTTTTGGTTTTGTTTGTTTTATTTAGTTTTAGTGCTTATATACTAGTACATTGCTTTCCTCAAACATCAGGGATTCTCAGTGGAATGCTTTTTTTTTGAATAGCTTTGTTGACTAGCATTTGAGTACTTCTCTTCAGCATGACATCCATGAGCTGGATATAGAGAGGGGTGTGTTGTTTGTTTTGGGTTTTGTGGTTCGTGTTGTGCTTTGGCATTGGCAGTTTTCCAGGCTGGACTCTGCCTCTATTGGAGGCGCTGGTGCTGGCTGCTTTAGTCCGAATATAAAGACTGCTGGCTTCCCAGGTCTCCAGGGAAAAGGAGTCAGGGGCCTAGATGCTCAGTCACTGTCATCCCAAGTAGACCCCCTCATGCAAGCTGGCCCTAGGCTTTATCTCTTGACCCTGGGTTTAAAGCACCCTAAAATTTTATCTGTGTAAGTCTTGGCTTCCTCCAATTAGGTTTCGCTGCAGACTTGATTTCATCTGTTCTCTCCCTTTCTTTCAAAGGCTGCTCAAAAGTGCTTGACTCTTTACAGAACGTTTGTTATTCATTACTGAAATTTAATTATTTTCATCATTTAGTGTATTTAATGTCATTTTACAGGTTTTCAGGCTGTGCTTGAGTTTGGAGTTCTTCCGCTTCAGCCTCCCAGAGTGCTGGAATTAGAGGAGTGCACCTCTACTCGTGACTCATCTCTAATGTATTTTTCAACAAAGTTGCTGCTTTATCACTTATGGCATCATTCAAATAAGAGAAAATCATCTTTTGCTTTTAGAATTTTAATTAAAATTAATTTTCAAAATGTATCTGATATTGTGTAGAGGGGGCAGGATAATGAAGCCTATCAGATGGAGACACAGACCCAGAGAATCAGACCAAGACCGAAATAAAGATTTCATTAGGGCCACAACATGTGTTGGGGGATCAGAAGTAAGACTTCAGTCTGCTTGGAGGAGTGTGGCATCAGTATTCAAACTGGGAGTGAAAAGTGAAGCTAGGTTTGGGAAATTAAAAAGTTAGAGGGCTGATGGTAGGCTCTAAGATATTGTAGAGAAATTGGCCTGTTTCCTAGTGGAACTGGGGCCTTGAGGAGTTGGTCTGTCTCTTGACTTTAGGGCTTTGAGAAAGCTGAAACCCAGATTGCAAACTGGACCAATTGGGGAACTTCCACACCAGCACTAGCATTTTAACACTAGTAATATCTGTTTGAAATTATTAATTTTGATTAATAGCACAAAAATTAGTATTCTCTCTGCCCTATGTTACATGTAGAACTTCTCAGCAACAAAAACCCAAACAAACAAACAAACAAACAAACAAACAAAAAACCCAAATAAACAAACAAAACAAAACCAGTATGTCAATCCCTTAAGGTTACTTCTGAATCTGGGCTTTTTTTTCTTTATACTTTAAAAATTTTTCATTGACAGCTGGGTGTGGTGGTGCCTGCCCTGTGACCCCAGCTTTCAGGGAAGCTGATTTAGCCTCTCAGCAACTCAGTGAGACTCTTGTCTCTTAAAAGTGAGAGACCACATTTTAGCTATTGTTAGTTGTGCTGCTGTGAACATGGTTATACGTGTATCTCTGCTATGTGTTGTTTTTAACTCTTTTGGGAATATTTCCAAAAGAGGCATCACTGCATTGAAGGGGATATTTATTTCCAGTCTTTTGAGAGACTTGCATAGTGCTTTCCACAGTTATTGTACCAGTTTACACTCCCACCAGCAGTGCAGGAGGGTTCCTTTCTCCCCACAGCCTCACCAGGAGGGTCCAAAGGAGAGAGGGGGAGAATCTGTAACTTGTCCATCATATGTATGTGCACAAAATGCTGAAGAGCAATGTAATTTTAAGTTCTGCACTTTTCAATAAAATGGGGGAAAAAAAGTGAGAGCCTAGCTATTGTGAAGGTCCTGGGTTCAATCCCTAGTAACTCCTTTCCCCCAGCCAAATGTTGTCATTGGCATAGTTTTGAGCTGCAAATCTGAAAGGAGAAGACGAATCAATAATTATGAAAATCTAAATATTTCTATTTTTTCTGATACTAGAGACTGAACCCAGAGCCTTTGTACTATGCTACTTCTCCAGCCCTTATTTATTTATGATTGATTTATTTATTGAGACAGGGTTTTGCTGGTTCTGGACTCATATGTAGCCTAGGCTGGCCTTGAACCCATGGCAGTCCTCCTGCCTCAGCCTGCTGAGTGCTGGTATTGCGGGAGTGCACCAGCTTATGTGTGCTGGGACTGGAAGCAAGAGCCTTGTGTGGGTAAGCAAGTGCCTCAGCTGCTGAGCTGGACCTCTAGCCCCTTTTTATTTTTTTAGATTAACGACATGGTCTCAGTAAGTTGCTAAATTGTCCAGATGGACTTGAACCTGGGATCCTTTTGCCCCAGCCTCCCGGAATGCTGGCGGTTTCCACCGATTTTTATCATTCCTTGTCTGGCAGTTTCCGTTGATTTTATCATTCCTTCCTTCCACGGGTATTTACTAGGCGCCTTCCATGAGCCAGGCCCTCCACTGCATGATATGAATAGCAAACCATAGTGCTTTCCAGAAGCTGCAGGCAGGACGACTGCTGCATTCCTTCTGAGGGCATACCTGGTTCGGGGTGAAAGTAGTGTTATCCAAGCTTTGTGCACTATGCTAAGGAACTGAGACTCTATTCAGAGCGATGAGAAGTTCCCAAAGTATTTTAAATGGAAAAGTGATGTGATCGATTTTAATTTTAGATACCTCTCTCCCAGTGAAGTGTGCAGAGCAAATTGGAAGACGGGAAGTTCTTTTACAAAAGTCTGCTTTCATTTTAACACTTTTTTCCCCCTTTTGTTCTTCTACCTTTGGCCATTTATTTGATTTGGAGATTTGTTTTTCAGAAAGGAACACCCGACTAAAAGAATACAAGCTAGTTTACCACAGAAGGTTGCAATTGTTGCTGTAGTTGTAGGAGATATCATTCACATTTGATAGATTTTCCCATCAGTATATGATTATGCTTGATTTATAGCTTTATACTAGAAATGATGTTTCTTTCTCGGTAAGCATGAATTTCAGACTGACTGAGCGAATATTTGAAGTTTTCCAGATAGGCACTGCTCAAGATATTAAACTCTGGAGTATTATTGTTTGGATCTAGAATAGTACCCCCCAAATCTCACATATTTAGGTGTTGTGGAATGCCAATGGAAATATGTGCTGGCCTGGTCAGGAGGGTGGATTGCAGGTGTGTGGTGGAGCACGTGTGTGCAGCACATTACTGTGCATGCGACCTGGGAAAGGCAGAACCACTGGGGCTTAATCTGGAAGGAGCAGAGCTCTGGGACATGACCCGGAAGAATATATATCCTTGTTCCACCTTCCGCACTCCCTTGGCTTCCGATCTGCCCGGCCCTGTGCAGCTCTCCCTCTGGCTGGGCTTCTGCCATGTGCTTCCACCATTGCTGGCTACCCATGAACAGACTGAGGCTTTTTGAAACTATGAGCTAAAACAAACCTTCCCTGAAATTGTGGATGTTGGGTATTCTGTCCCACCAATGAATAAGAAACTAATCAGGCTATTCCTTAAATCATTGTTTTGCTGCCTACTATTACTTTATAGTAAAAAAGTTTATTACTAATTATATCACAAAATAGATAACGAAGAAGGTATATAAGCAAATGTATTGCTAAGTGAGTGGTTTTTGGTAAATAAATGAGGGGCTCACATACAGAGAGTTTTTAACAGCTGCTTGAATTTACAACTGATTCTTATTGTTGTGTTTGGGTGTGTGGTCCTTCATGGAGTAAATATATTTGACTAATATGTTTGGGCTTGGTGACTACATAAACTGTGAGTGGCAATACTTTTTTTTTTTTAAACAGTCTCACTTTGTAGTCCAGGCTGGTTTTGAACTCACTGCATAGCCCAGGCTGGTCTTGAACTCATAGCAAACCTGCCTGAGTACTGGGATTACAGGCATGCATCATCATGCCTGGCTTATATGGTGATGTGAAATTGAACTCAGGTATTTAGCACTTTAACTGCTGAGCTATTCCTCCAGCCCCTTATGAATAACATATTTATTATGAGTATATTGTTATGAGTAATATATTTATTCATATCCTATTTTATCCCCCAAATGATTCTACCATATACATATAAATATAGGTCTTTATTGTGTTTTTCTTTGCCAAACAGTTGATAGACCTCTGGATGTGTATCCGTGTATAGTATCTATATATAAATGTTCCCATTACAAGTTAATGCTTTGAAATTAAATATCTAACAAAATTTGCAAGACCATCTCAGTAATCCAGATGTAACTGTAAAAAATCTTATAAATAGCTATTTGGGATAAATTTAAGATAAAGTTCATTGTAGAAAATACTGTGCTTTTAGTCCTTCTAGATAAAATTTCAAAAATAACTATTACTTTATCCTTTATAAATATTATATAGTGTTTATGAGAAACCAAACATTGTTTTAGTACTTAAAGTTGCAGATTCATTTGACTTTCTGTCATGGTTTGGATCTGAAATGGCTCCCCAAAGCTTCATGTGTGGAAGATGATTCAATTATAGGGGTTGATCCATTGGTGTCCTGTGCTGTTAAGAGGTGGGGTCTATTTGGAAAGGGATGAGTCACTGGGGCTTGACCCTAAAAGAATACAACCTTGAAGGATATGTGCTAGTTCCACCCTTCCTCACTCTCTGCTTCCTGTCCAATGTGGGGTGAATAGCTTTTCTCTAGCTAAGCCCTCTGCCACACTCTTCTGCCATTGCCAGCTGGCTGTGAATGGACTGAGACCTTTTGAAGTTGTGAGCTAAAATAAACCTTTCTTCCCCTAGGATGTGAACATCAAGTATTACATTCCAGAGAAAAAAAGCAAGTAAGACAGAATTTGGTATCAGAGAAGTGCAATTGTTGCTATGACTTTGCTTGACCATGTGGTTTGGAAGTCTTAGCAACTGGTTTGAAGGAGTTTGGAAAGGTTTGGAGATGCCTACTGGAGAAGCCTGAAAATGCTGTTAGCTGAGCGTGATTGCAGATTCTGGTCACAGCTCAGGAGACCAGAATGCTGGTAGAAGGTTTCAGATGTAAAGGAGAGCACTATGGGAAATTGGTCTAGAAACCCTGCATGCTGCCTAGGCTCTGGCAAAATGTGTGTCAGCGTTTTGCCCTTGTCCTGAGACTGCCTGAATCTGAGATTTAAAGAGGTGGACTACTTAATTTGGTAGAGGAAATTTCAAGGCAGCCCAATGCCCAGGCTGTTATATGTGTATTGCTTGATGCTTTTAGCTAGCTCTACACTGAAAAGGGGGAGAAAATGGCAGTGGAAATGGCTGTAAAGAGTCTGTGGTTGTGCCGAAATGAAGGAAACAACAAACTTGGGACAAGAGAGAATATCTTTGTTGAGAAGGTTAGCATTAAAAAGAAGCTAAGTATCTGGAATTAGGATTATAGGAAAGATGCCTTGAGGGCATATCAGAAATCAGCAAGACCCTACACTTTGTCCACTCAAGGGTGCAAAGGCAAAGTACTTTGCTTTGAAAAGAGTCACCGGATATCCCCGGGGGCAATCGGGGAATCCCCAACACGTTAAGCCATCTAAGAACTCACCCAGCCTCTGTGAACCCTGGTTCAGGGGGACCAGACTAGTGCTTAAGCCAGTAGCAGATCTTGATATCATCCAAGTGGTGCTGGTTTCACAGGCATGCAAGAGTTACAGGGTCATGGAGGCTTCCACTAAGATTTCCGAAGGCCCGGGAGGTCAGGCGGTATGATCCCTGGGAGGACACCGGATGAATTTGTGAAAAGGAAGCAGAAAGTTCAGTGAAGACCCTGGAAATTTGAAGATGCCAGGAATGGGAAGGCAGAGGGAGGCCACAGGTTATGAGAGGAGCGAACCCGAAATGGAATCCATGGACGTGGCAGTAGGAGGCAATGCTCTAGCAGCTGTGCTGCAAGGCCTTCAGAGTGAAGATCTTGCCACGATTTGCTCCAGGGGCTGGTCACATAGCTACAGGATTTAATGGAACTACAGGACTCAATATTTGTCCTGCTGCACTTCAGTCTTGCTTTGGTCCAGTGATTTCTATACTTGTATTGTTCCCATTTTGAATGGGAATATTTGCTCTCTCCTACTGAGTGTCGGAAGTGTTTTAACTTTTTTTGGTTCTTAGAGGAGCTCACAGCTAAGAATTTGTGCAAATGTCAAAGGAGAGTTTGAACCTGGACATTTTAGAAGTGCTGGAACTATACTACTTTGGAGCTCTTAGAGACAGACTAATCACACTTTGCATAAGAAGGCAAACACGTGTCTTCTGGATGCCAGGGGAGGGATGTGTTACGGTTGGGATCTGGAATGTTCCCCAAAAGCCTCATGTTTGGAAGCTGATTCAATCATGGGGATTAAGACAATGCTTTAGAAGTTTTGCTGAAAACTCGAGCAATGGTTTGTGTAAAACTTTGAATAGATCTTTTTTAAGGTGGAAGAAAGAATAGCATGTCTTTATCCTGAACTCAAAGAAAGGATAAAAAATGGCAAAACAGAAGGTAGAAAAGAGAATTCCTGTAGCAGTATGTCTGAGTTGATGAGAAGAACTGAGAATTCATGTACAAAAAGAAGGATTGGCTTTGCATAGCTCACCTGCAGTCATAGAACACTGGCAGGGTGTGACTGTGGGAGATGGAGGGATGTGTTGGTGGGAATTGCTACGGTTTGACTGTGTCCCCAGAGGAAAACGTTCTGGAAAGGTTCTCCCTAATGCAATAGTATTAACATGGTGGAAACATTGAAAAGTGGTATCTGGCTGTAGATGGTTAGATCATGGAGGTACTACATTTGAAGGGGTTAGTGACAGTCTCATGGGAGTAGGTTAGGTTTCATTGCAACTGGATGAGTTCGTGAGAGGAAGCATTGTTAGGAACCAAACACACCCATGTACCTTGTCCCCTCTGCACAAGGCTGATTTCCTCTCTTCTCTGTTGTGTTGTCATGCAAGCAAAGAGCTCCTCACTGATATCAGTGCCCTAATGTTTAGATCCCCCATCTTCCAGAATCATGGGCCAATTAAACCTTTTTATTTTATAAGTTTCCCAGATATTATTGTTATAGCAACACAAAACAGACTAAGATAAGAATCTATGAATGTTATGTTCTAATTGCTTAATTTTCTCAATGAATTAAATAAGGAGTCATTAGCTGAATATGAGGATAGTGGAAGAGGTCTTGGAATTTTGAGGAAGTTTAAGAGTTTCTCAGAATAACACTAAGGAAATAAAGTGTGAATGTCAGGAAAAAATTAGGGGTTTACTTGAGGTTCATTTTCATAAACTTAACGAGAGGTTAGTGACTATGGCTGTGTGATTTCTACAACTAGTTTATCTTCCCAGGTACAAGCCTGGGTCAGGTGCAGAGCTAGTTTATCCAGCATTATGGGTTGGCCATTGAGAAGAACACATTAAGAGAGGGAGTTTGTAGGGACACGCGAAAGGGATTTCAATGGTCACATGATTGGAACTTGAGCTGATTGGTTGGGGGAGGGGAGGGGAGGAATAAGAAAAGTAAGAGACACGAGAAAGTTTTCTGAATGGATACGAGTCTTGGTGTGGTTAATGGATAGAAATTTGGCTGAAAAGCAAGAGATGGGGTTGGAGAATAGGACTTATGAAATGGAGACAATGGGAGGGCTTGAGATTCTTGATGATGGCAAAATCGAGGGAATAACTGTGAGTGGTATGGCCCAGGAGGAGTGGGGAGAAAGGTCATGGGCAGGGTCAAGGAACTCGGAGAAGTATGTGAAAATTTGTTCTATGTGGTTACTACAGTGGCCATTTATGAGAATAGAAACACAGCAGATAAAACCAGGAACTAAGAACCATGGAGAACTGAGAGAACATCACTTGAGCTTGCTAGGGAACGCCAGTGAGGACGTAGCATATAGAGATGTGCAATTGAACAATGGGTGTTTTAGGAAGGACGCAGAATGACCTAGGACCTAGCAGTGACAAACTGAGCAAGGGACAGATTGTTACCATTCTGTTTGAGTGGCCTGCAGAGGGAGCAGGATCCCTAGTGGGGAGAGAGCTCTCCTTTGGGAAAGATTCTGTTTACAGAGGGAATTAAAGTTTAAAGGAGATAACACACAGGGCTTAGCACAGAACACCAGGGATTTATGTTACCAAACCCTAGAAACAGTGCTTATTTCTGAAGACAGTTTATTTCAGCTAGACTCCATTTCATCAGGAGCAAATGGGAGCTTCAGATTCCACAGACCTGGCCTCATGGCTGCCTTATATAGCATAACCTGCAGGCAGAATCAGCAGTCCAGGTGATGTCATCAGTGGGGACCAGTATTTGTTTGATGATATGTAGCTGAAAGTTTAGCGTTAAATTCCTAGCCAAGGAATTATTCTGAGATCTCATTGTGACTTTATCTGTGGGTAGGTATTAGAAAGATTTCCATTTTCCACAGCAGGTTATTTTTTTGATAATCTAAAATGTACTTTGTTTGACATAAATCTCAATTTCAAGCACAAATGATGCAAAACCAAGCAGACGCTTACCTGACTACAGAAGAATGAGAAAATGGTAACTAATAACCAACTGTCCGTGTGTGCCAGGCCTTGTGTTAAGTAGTTTTTCATTTGAATTCATTAATTCATTTTTTGTCACTCATTATCTGCTTCATATTGGGTGTATGTGGCATATATTGAACACTAGTTTTACAAGAACTTACTGTTAGAAAAAGAGCTAGGCAAACAGAAATTATAATACAGTGTAGTTCATATTAATAATGAATAATTATTGAGTAGTTGTTATGTGCTAGGTGCCGTACTATGCCCTTTTGCATGAGCTCATTTAATCTTCTTAGCAAACTTTACAGCCATCGTAGGAATCAGCACATAATAATGCTCTAACAAACCTTTCCAAACCTTAGAAGCTTGTGATGATATTCTCTTTTTTGCATATTTTACTTCCAGGGTGGTCTTTTGTTGGTCAGCTGGGCTTAGCTGTAGGCTTTTGGTTAGGTTCCCGTCTGCTCCACAGTCTTCATATTCTTTCTGCTGCAAAGAGGTCATTATCCCTGGAGGGAGCAGTTTCCCTGGAAAGGTGACATCAGAAGGCAGATAGTGATAGATTAAGGGTGAGTGAGAGGTGAGGGAATGAAGCAATTTTCGGAAGCTTAGATATGGCACATAGGATTTGCCAATCGATTTGGAACAGAAGAGAGGATAACATTTTCCCACCCCTTAGAAACTTGAGGGCTTGATGTTAGCTGAAAGTTAGTATTAATCGACAAGTCCTGCTGGACTTGAGTTTGACCTTTAGAGCATCCCTTGTATCCTGCCCTTTCTAAGTGACAGACTCCACTAGCTAGTGGTGGTGGGGGGAATAAGGGAGTTGAATATGACTCACAAAGAGGGAGAGGGATCATGTTAATGGTTGGGTATTGAGTAATGTGGACTAGCTTAGTGCAAAACTGGGTTGATATGTAGAGTATGAGGTACCATGTTTATCCTAAGTGTTACGATTTACATCCAATATATTCCCAAATGTCTCATATAGAGAGGTGAGCCTTTTTAATGTCACTAGCTCACGTAGCACATGACTAATCCACCCATGAATCCTTGGCTAAATGAGCTGTAGGAGGTACAGCCAGGTGCTGGTTGGGTTGCTGGAGGTCTGACCCGGAAGGGCATATTTTTGTACTGGGTCCTCCCTCCTCTCCGGTTTCCTGAGTGCTGTGAGATGACCAGCCTTCCTCTGTAATGCCATCATGCCACTTCTGCCTTGGAGCAAGGCAACCATGGATAGGAATCCCAGAACCATGGTGCATTTTTTTTTTTTTTTTTGAGACGGGGTCTTGCTCTGTAGCCCAGACTGGTCCTGAATTCACTATGGAGCCCAGGCTGGCCTTGGTCTCATGGCAATCCTCCTGCCTCAGTCTCCTGAGTGCTGGGATTACAAGCATGCACCACCATACCTGGCTTATGTAGTGCTGGAGAATTGAACTTGGGTACTTAGCACTTAGCACTTGCTAGGCAAGCGCTGTAAATGCTGAGCCATTCTTCCAGCCCCAGTGAGGCAAATTTTAACTCTTCTCTTTTAAGTTGTATCTGAGAGAGAGAGAGAGAGAGAGAGAGAGAGAGAGAGAGAGAGAGAGGAGAGAGAGAGAGTGAGCTGACCAATAAACTAAGCAATTTTGAAGAGACTTTTCTTGGCGTACTACTTAATTTAAATGAACTCTTTCATGTATTCCATGGTAGTAACATGTTAGTAAGTGGTTCCCCTTTCTGACATATGAAAAGGTATGCTGAAGTGTGAGTCATGGAAATGAATGTGCTAAGAAGTTATAATTGTCAGATGTAATTGATATAATTTTGCATTAAACTTCTTGCACACTAGAGTTTGAATAAAGTTTTTTTAAAACAAATTTCTGCTGTCTTTAAAATATTGTAGGTAATTACACATACCACCTATCCCCCCAAAAAAATCAATGGAGAAATGCAGTATACTTTTTAGTTTCTAGCTGTGGAGGGGACATACCTCATTCAGTTATATCGAGCCTTCCTCCCAATGTCCTAGATTTAATGAGGGTTTTTTTTTTTTTTTGTCATTTGGAGAGTATGTGAATAGAAGACATGTATGCTACTTAAAAGTTGTTGAAAAATTCACAGAGAAACAAACTCTGGACTCCCATCATGAACATTTGGGGTAAAGATGATGTGACTGGCCGAGAGGTCTGCAGGATGTGAAAACCATTTCAATCTGCTGATATTTATAACCAACAACCACTCCAAAGGCCAGGAATGCAGAGAACAGATCATTTCCGCCATACTACATGTGTCTTTCAGACGGACTGTGCTCTGCATCACCTTTTCTCCAGGTTATGGCAGAGGAAATGGGATGGGGAACCAACAGTTTGCTCTTAAACCTTCTGCCTCAAAGTGGTGTGCGTTATTTTCGCCACATTTCATTGACCAAAACAAGTCAGAAAGCCCATGTGACTCCAAGCATTGGGGAAGGACAATCTCAAAAGGAGAGAAGTCAGAAATACTTGAGACAACAGCACTGATGACAAGCAAGGAAGAAAGAATTGTAGTTGTCTATTCACTACTTAAGTTCAGCTCCAGTCACTAAGTAAGTCTGGGTGTGGTCTGTGCCACAGGCCAGGTACACTGTTTGTTTCTTTAGATTCTCATTCTGTCTTTCTTCCTCCTCCTGGTCAACCTTCAAGCACTACTGGACTTTCTTGCTCTCTGATTTTTGGTTGGGTTTGGCCAATGTGAGGTCTTGACTAAAGAGTGAACGATTAACAAAGAGAGATGTTCAGATACCTATTCCCTGATCCCTTTCTGCTAGGCTGTTTTTGTTGGAAATTTGTGGGACCCCGACTAGGCCTGGGATGATTGTAGGTAGAAGGCGGCCCATACACCAATAATTTCATGAAGGTGTGGATCCACTTTTTCTTATCCCAGGCCCAGCTCAGGTTGCATCACACCCAAATTCCTAATTTTACCCTGCTTCCAGACCCTTACCAGAAATCATGTGGTCAGACCTGCCATGTTACTGCCATAAGGTTACTTTCAGATCCCCAAATCCCTTCAATCAGTAAATGCCCCTTGCCCTGTTACCCTGGCTGACCCACCCCCTTTAAGCTGCTTGTAAGCCTGGCCCTTATGTCCAATAAATGAACTGCTACACTGATTTAACCTCCCGGGTGTGATTCCGTTGTACTCACGCTGCTCCAGACCCTGTTCCCTCAGACTTCGTTGGTTCCTGGTCACTGAAACCCCGGGGACCACAACAGAAATGGTCTCTCTGAAAGCCACATATCCTGGTCCGGCCATCTGCTGCAAGGGCTGCTAACTTCCGGACCTTCAGGACGGGGCTGGAAGTGTTCTTTCCTTGCTTGTATTTCTCAGGTGCCTCACCATTCTCAGAGTCTTGCTCTGTAGTTCAGGCTACTCAAGATGGCTCTTAATCTGCTCATTCCCGTTTGATAGAATTGTCATTAAGTTTTCTTTACTCACTCCTCTGCAGTGTGCCATCTGTTTCTTGTCAGGATCTGGACCAGTACGATGATCAGTAAAAACTTAACCACCTGGTGTTGCATGCTTTTAATCCCAGCAATGAGGCAGAAGATCACTGTGAGTGTGAGGCCAGCCTGGGCTACAGAGTGAGTTCAAGGCCATTCTGGAACACACCATGCAACCTTATTTCAAAAAGACAAAAGCAAAATCAAGAAAACAGCCAAATGGAGACAAACAAAAACAACATAGTGACTCTTGAGTCCCCAAGCTTGGTAAACAGCAGGCAGGCAGTGAATGCTACTTAGATTCTAAAAGGTAGGTGTGGTGGCCAAGGAGAATAAAAGAACAGGACAATCTGTTTACAGTACAGGACCAAGAGCTATGGAGAACAAGGTGCAGGAGGGCTCCTCTCTGAAAGCAAGGGAGAGGCCAACTTAATGGACGCTTCCCATCTCAGTGGTCGAGGCCCTCACAATGTCTGGGCTGTGGGATACAGAGTTTCTGTGATCTCTGAGTTCTGTGTGCCAACCATTCCCCCCTTTGGAATGAGCATAGTTACCGTAATTATCCTATCCCACCTCATCACTCAGTATGGGGAGAACATGGCTTGTGCTTTTAACGTATTTTCCTCTAGGCAAGAGGATTTGTGTCTAGATGAAGAGAGGAAGAGGAAGGGAGGAAGGAGAGAGAGAGAGAGAGAGAGAGAGAGAGAGCGAGCTGTGAAGGCTGCAACATCTGGAGGTCTGGATAGTGAGATGATGCTATTGTTGATGTGACTGAGAGGTTTTACATCTTGAGAATAGTGTGAAAGGGCATGGGATATAATATGTAAATTAAATAAAATAAATGAAAAATGAAATAAAATATAAAAATCCCATGCCCCCTACACCCCCAAAAGAGGAGATAGAGCTGAATATTTGGTGATCACCAGGGTGGTAGCTATTGTGCAGTTCACCACATTTTTCTGACTTCTCTGCTGAGCTCATGGTGAACTTTTATGCCTAAATTAAATGTGCTTACGTGCAATTAAATGAGGTCATATCACCTGCTTTAGCCAGTGAAATGTGATGTGTGCTACTTCTGAGTACAAGTATAGAGAGCCAGCATATGATTTGCCACACTTGCAATTTCTTTTTTCCACAGTGACCGGAAATTTTTTTTTGGGGGGAGAGGGAAGGAAAAGAGAGAGGGAGAGGGAGATAGAAGGAGAGGAAGAGAGAACTGAAGAAGGAAAGGGAGAGGGAGAGAGAGATCCATTGAATTTTTGGCTTCAGAATGAGATATGACCCAAAAAGCATCTATGACAACCTCAGCTGGAATGTAGCAGGTGTAAAAAACAAAACTTTGTGGTTTTATATTTATTTATTTATTTTTTGAGGCAGGGTCAGGCTCTGTAGCTGAGGCTACTCAATGTGTTACCCACGCTGGCCTTGGACTCAGGACAATACACCTGCCTCAGGCTTCTGAGTGATGGGATTACAGGTGTGTACCACCATGCCCAGCTTTATGTGGTGCTGGGGAATCAGACTCAGGGCCTTGTGCTTGCAAGGCAAGTGCTTTAACCACTGTGCTATTCCTCCACCCCCAGCTTTGAAAATTTAATCCATTGATTTTTAAAAAAATCATCATAATCCACTCTATCCTCACCTGACTTAAATTACAGTAAATAGTACAGTAATAGCTATTCTATACAGAGAGTACAGCACATACATGGAGACCTGTAATGTTCCATTGTCAGCATGTTGGGTATAGAGTTCAGGGCTCAAGGAGAGTGGAGTTCTTGAGACAGAGACAGCAAGCACAAGTGAGGATTTTATTTTACATGTGAAGAGAACGGATGGTAAAATAGGAGACTAGTTTGGTGTGTAGAGGAGGCTGCCGGAAGAGGAAAAACGTGTAAGATGGCGATTGGTGACCCTCTTACAGGTAAGTGTCAACTAGGATCCAATGTAGGTACCATTTATGGAAAGAGGAAGAGCAATGGGTGCAGGACAATGCTGCGGTCAAAGTGATGTCACCTAGTGATCATTGTGGATGAGCAGTGGAGGGCACTAAGGAATCCCAGCTAACTCTGAGGTGTTTTAAGCTTGGGAACCTTAGATTCACTTTGGGGTCTGTGTTTGCCTTAACTTTAGTAAAAAGCCTGATTAGAAGTCAAGGGTGATTGTGCTGTTCAGGGCTATGAGCACAAAGGGTGATCACTAACGCCGGGTGTGTCATGTCCCACCCTTCTCACTCTCCTCTTCGGTATAAAGGTAGGGAAATTGTTATCAGTGTTATCTTTTTTTCCCCCTCCCTTGAAGTATCTTGAAGGCTGGTGTAGAGCTCAAAGCTAGGTGCAATAGTTTGACCCGAAGTGTCCTCCACAGGTCCCTGTGTTAAAGACTTGGTCCTTAATTTGTGGTGTTCTTGGGAGATGGGGGCAACTTCGAGGTGGGGCCTGGAGGGAGGGCTCTCGGTCACTGGGACATGCCCTCATAGAGGACTGGGGTCCTGCTCCCTTCCTCTCTTTTTGTTTCTCAGATATGAGGTGGGCAGGTTTGACCCACCTTGCCCTGTGCCATGATGTTTGGCCTCTCCACAGGCCCAGAAGTGAGGGGGCCAACTGATCAGACTAGAACCTCCAAAATGGTGGACTAAAACGAACCTTTTCTCCGTTTAAGTTGTTTACATTAGGTACATGTTATAAGAACAGAAAGCTGGTTATCACCACAGGGCTTGCACCAGAGATGAGAGTGGCATGTCAGAGTTCAGTTGTTTCACACATTTTTTTTTGGGGGGGGGCATAGAAGAGAGAGGAGGGATGAATGAATCATATCAATGGGATTTTGTGAATTTTTTACAGAACATTCCATAATAGTTATGCAATTTATCTTAGCACCTGGGAGACCAAGACTCTGTTCAGAAAGTCTGTACAAGAAACCAGGCTTCAAGCTGGATGAGCTAAAGGCTCCCAGGTGATTTCCGAGAGGGCTGGGTGTCCCTTCAGCTGTTGGAAGTCCTACTGAAATAGTGCACTGTGGGAGAGAGGTCAAACCATTATTTCTCTGAGCTTGACTGTTTCTCAGCCCTTCCCTGTCCCCAGTGTACATTTTTCCTTCCATTGTTTTATTATCCTGCAAGATGTAGTTGCTTATTTTTCTCCTCCATACTCAGCTTTTTTTTTTTTTTTTTTTTTTGGACAGGGTCTCACTGTAGTCCATGTGAGCCAGCTGATTCTGAACTCACTATGTTCCCCAGGCTGGCCTTGAACTCATGGCAATCCGCCTGTCTCCCAAGTGCTAGAATTACATCATGCTTGGTTAAGTGGTGCTGGGGAATCAAAGTCAGGTACTTAGCTCTTGCTAGGCAAGTGCTTTAGCAACTGAGCTATTCCTCCAGCCCTCATCTTTTTGAATAAGAACAAATGAGTGTCTTCTTATGCCCTGCCTCCCATGGAATGTGCCCTGGCTGAAACAGATCCCCGTAGTGTGGCAACACCAGAAATCTGCACACCTGGATCAGTTTCATCATTTATAGTGGAGGATTCTCAGGCAAGGGCCTTGGAAAAGCAAGCAGTATAAGCGCCATTTGGGGCATGTGTTAGATATTCACATTTTCAGGCTTTGGAATAGAGCTCAGGAAACCAGAGAGTCTGGACGTGGCGCTCAGCAATCTGTTTTTAATAATCCTCCAGGTAATTCTGAAGCATGCTAAAATTTGAGGACTGCTGGCCTGGGATAATTTCTTAATATAACATCACCTGTCATCACCAGAGATGTGAGCTCTGATCACGTTCTGATGACAATGCTAGGACAGAGTGGGTATTATAGCATGAAGCAAAACACTTGCCTCTGGGTGTCTTAGCTTTTAGCTTTTTTTTTGTGACAAGGTCTCACTGTGCAATCCAGACTGGTCTGAAACTCGGCAATCCTCCTGCTTAAGCTTCCTGAGGGCTGGGACCATCGGCCTATACTATCATACCCATCTAGTTATAGCTTTTTTACCTTTGAGATTAGGCAGTGGGATTGGTCAGCAATTCCAATTTAAGAACTCTCACAGTAGTATAAAAAGTTTTTCAGCTATTTTTAATATTTCAGAAAGCTTCACAGAAATTATATTTTCCCTTGATATCCTACCTGGACTGCCTAACATTAACATATCCTGTATCCTGTTTTGGGGCCCAAAGTCTGCTACTCGGAGCTTGTGATTATTCATCAATGTCCCCCTAAAGCTTTTCACAGGGTGTGGCCCAATGAAAATCATTTAATGTTTTCAGAACCAAGCTATGTAAACTCATTGTGAACATTCAGCTTGCTTCATGATAAGGAGCAGTGACGTCTTAGCATGTGTCTTGTTTGTTTCACTGTTAGGTTCCCCGCGTATATTAAAGGACACATTCAAGATAGAAAGCAGGCGACCTCTACTCTAAAGTTGGCTCATTAGTGTTCCTGTGGACAATATCCCAACTTACTTATTCATAAATCTTCCTTATTCATGGCTTCAAGTATTTATGATTTCCTACTAAAACTGGATGTTGTTCTTTTGGTCCTGTAAGATCCATCTGGGTCACTGACAGGACCCTGCTGTGTCCATGTGTGCAGTGTGCTTATCGGCAGTACAAAATTTGGCAGTTTGGCAGGAAATTCACATCTTGACAGACGGTCTGGGCTGGAGGAGGTGTCCTGTGGGTGTGCTGAGAGAATCTGAGATGATGCCAGGAGCCTTCTGATGCCTTAGGAGGGGCCATCTTCCTCAGTATCACCCAGCTAGCCCATTGGATTCTCCTTCCCTCCTGTGTGTTGCTAACCGGGAGCAGGTTGAAGACCTCTCCCACTGCGTTGGCCTGTCCAAGGGAGGGGAAGAGAGAAGCCACCTGCGGCTCCAGAAGGGAAGTGAACCCGCAGGGCACTGGCCTCCTTCTATCTCATTCTTATTTCTCTGCTTGTGCCATTGTCCCTTTTAAAATCTGATGCCAGGCCCAGAACATGACGGGGCAAGAGAACAGACCAAATCTTTATTAGTTCACAGAACTCCAATTCTTTATTAATCACAGCTTGCTCACAATGACATACAGGAAAATAGCACTAATGAAGATTAAATATGCAGGCAGCAACCTTCAGGAGTTGGGATTTGGGAGTTGGGGGAGAAACAACTTCAAAACTGCGATAGGTACTTATGGTGGGTATCTGGTGATTCTCTTAGTTGGCACAAATGCCCTGCCTAGTCCCCCTTAACTGCGTCAGTTTCACAGATGGAGTGATTTTTTTTTAACAGGCAGGATTGCCTCACACTGGGGAAGAAAGACCAGCTTGAGTGAAAATCCGCAGTGCTCTTGCTTTTGTGTGTGTGTTTTAATGCAACAACCAGCTCACAGTTTCCAAGTGGAAAGATATTCAGTAGCATCATGTACTTGTACTATAGGTAAAAGCTTAAAATGAACATCATCAATCATGGCATCCACAAATAAGCCACCTGACACATTAATTAATTCATTCCATCAAAAGAACTTAAACTAGAGAAGTAAGCCCAGTGTATGAAAAGCGATGTCATGGCCGCTTGAACCATTTGGATGTGATTTGTGTTCAGCATTTTACAAGATTCAACGTTTTGCTTCTACCCAGACTGATCTCAGATCTGTCTTCTCATCCATCCCTTTCTAAAGCCAAAGCACATTTGTAGCACATAATCCACTAAAAGCAGAAGTAGTCGCAGTGGTTGGTTGTTTTTCTTAGCCTGTTTTTGTGGTTTCTAGGCAGAAAGTAGATTATGACTGAACAAATGTGGAGGGTCATGTGGCGTTGTAACACCGGTGATGTAGGTGTGGTCTCAGTCAAGCTCAGAGATTACAAAGTCACCTAGGTCATTAGGCAATGGTGGGTTTCTAGCACCATAGGCTGTCTACTGACCTCATTTTCTGTTGGAATGAAAAGGGTAGGAAATGGAGTAAGACATGGGGAGCTTGGAAAAAAACGGACCTAGCAAATTCATTTGAGTGGAAAGACACGACATCAAAAGCCTGTTACAGGACATGTAAGATTATGAAATAACTTGCATAATGCAATACTTGTATTTTTTAACAAAAATGTAAGTATTTACAAAATAAGATCCAAGGTATTTTTTAAACATCAAGCAAAACATTCTGCAAAGAGACCGCATTGATTTTTTTATTTTTGATTCTGTTTTTTGTTTTTTATAATGAGTTCTTTTTAAACCATGTCATACATTTCCCATACTGATATCACATGATCCATTATAATATAGGCAGGGGGATTTACTATTGGTGGGGCGTGCCATACCCTCCATCGCTTCAGCCAGACAGTTCAACCTGGAGCTCCTTGTTCCTGCGCACCTCCGCGGCATGCCTCTCCTACAAAACACCAAAGGAGGAAGAGATGCTTTATGGTCTTGTCGTGTGGTCCCCAGAGGCCTGCCTTGTTCTTTGTGTACCACATGCTAACTCAGGCTGGTGTCTACTTTTAGGAATTTTCCTCATTTCATATGAAAGAAAAGCATGGCCCCCAGCACCTGTCACGCTAGGAAGTTTTTAGACTTTAGGACTGATGCACTTTAGAAAAATGACATCCTTTCAAAGGAAGAAGAATGTTGGTTCCCAAACCTATGGCTTGGTAGTCAAGGCCTTTCACAAACGAGTGTAGCCTCTACTCCTCTGCCACTCACATTGACCTTTCAGCTTAATAGTGTTATGTTTTCATGCGATTTTCAAGGCTTGGTTTCCTGGCTTTCTAGCTCTACCAGTCAGAATTGCAATATTACCTCTTGTGGTAATCTTTTGCCATGAAGATTTTTGAACACCCGCACAGTAAATCTTTCCTTATATGCAGTCATCATTGTATTCCAACTTGTGATCTTTCCTAGTTCTATCTTCTACCTAAGCTCACAAAAGGCCTGAACTCCATTTTCTCACTTCTTACTAAGCAAAGTTAATGGAGTACTTTGCACATCACATAAGATTAGTGCGCATTTATTTGTATGAGGAACCCAAATACCAGTCTTGGGCTGAAAACTGAATTTCCAGTAAGGGAACTGGTGGAGGGAAGGTGGATCCAGTATTTTTTAGTACAGCTTTCTGTATTGGGTAGTGGGCATCAGCACCTTGTCTTGCTTAATAGAGGTGCCAAATGTTTGTTAAACTGAACTTTTATAATGCTAATTATTATTAATAGTATTTTCTATTTATAATAGTGTTGTCCTCCTAAAGTTTCAGAAATTTGAGGAGTGTTCTTTAATTCAGAGGCAATGACCTTGACCAGCTATAAAGTAAATCTTAGCACTAAACTCTTATTAACTTCAAGAAGACTATGTATATAACGCTCCTTATATTACAGTAGTGAACATTTATTTATACTTAATATATATCATGCCTTCTCTTCTTGTACAGACCTTTCTCTCTTCAATACAGATTTTCTCTATATTAATTCCTTCATTCTTACAACAATTCTGCAATTCTACAGTAGAGCTCTTTTATCAGAAACATGCCAATCTGGGTTATAGACAAAAAAAAAAAAACCCCTAAGGCACAGAAAGACTATGTCATTTGCCCACATCCGTACACCTAAGGGTAAGCTGAAATTCGAACCGAGAACCCAGTTCTACACTTTACTCCCTTAGCCACTACTATATAATCTCAGTGTTAATGGGAGAATACAGGTGTATAGTTGTGTGGAAAATGTGTCTTTTCAAATCGAGATTTTGGGAGAAAAAAGCATAGCACACACTATATTTCTTTCAGAGATACAAGATTGGAGGAAGTAGGAAATTGACTCTAAAGAAAATATTTTAAAGCTCTTTTACTTAATTGTTTTAAATGAGCTTTTATATATATGTTCAAAATCATGAAGAGAAGAAAAAAAATCATGTATCGAGAAATCAAGTCCCATTTGAAAATGTTCCTAGAGAAATTAGTATGGACACAGCTGAAGAATTATTGTTCTGCTATTCTGAAGAAAAAAAGATGCAGCAGAATCCTTTTCTCATGCAGAAAGAGAATAATTAGGGAGAACTGAGCTCTTACAAAACTGGAGAAAAAAACCTAGACCATAACTATGCTAAAATGTTTCAAGTTTACAGTCATATGAGCTCTACTTTATAACAGGAAGCTTTCTAATTTATATTGCTAATCTAACTTGGAGTTCATTCCTTATAATAAAAATCCATTTTGAGGCTGGAGGCATAACACACTGGTTAGAACTTTTACCTAGCAAAAGCAAGGCCCTGAGTTCGATTCCCCAGCACCACAAAAACTTGACACATTGGCATGCTCCTGTAATCTTAGTGCTTGGAAGGCAGGAGGATTGTCATGTGTTTGGGGCCAGCCTGGACTACAAAGCAAGACTCTGTCTCTAAACGAACCAATACAATAAATGTATTCTGCTATGGAAGCGAACAAATATAATCTCTGATTTTGACAAAAACATGAAAAAAGGAGGTTTACATAATCTTTTTCGGTTTTTAAAAATAATATTTTTACTTTTAATCATTTTAATCAATGCATTATTTGAAAAATTTATATTCAAATGTTAACCTGACTTTATATCAGACATGCAGGAAGCAGGGTTTTTTTTTTTTTTAAATCAGTAAGCTGTTCACGATGATCGGAAAGCTTCCAGAGGCTCCGAGGCAGCTGCGCATTTCCACCTAGAAGCTTGTCTACAGCGCTATTCTTTGATAGCATCCATTTCAGCGCTGGGCTGCAACAACTGCCAGGTGCTGCCGGAGCCTGGGCTGCACAGCGACAAGCACATCTAAATTGACAATGTCTTCCGCAATTTAGTCCCTTTCCCTTCTGATTTGAGGAATGTGGCATCGATCTTATTTATCCATTATATGTAACTATTCGTTACACATGAAAAAATGAATTAAAAGTAGTCTTAGAAAAAATTCTGGTCCTTTAAAAATGATTTTGTTGAGCTGTTACTCTGATGGAAGGTAAGAAATGTGAGCTCCTGTTTTACTTGGCTCTTTTAACTAGGTATACTTCACTAGGTATCAAATACGAACAAGACATATGAATTATGTGAGTGATGACATCCTAGTTCTTGCAGTTCTGTTATTGTAATGTGTTTAAATTCAAGAGAGAAGTCAACACCATTAGGAATCCTTCTGTTTACTAATGACTGCCAGCTGCACGATGACAGAGGGGAGCTTCGGGAGTCCAGGAAACTCGATTTTTATGCATCAGGACAACAGTGGTCACAGGGTCGTGGGCATCCGGTGTTTCTGCCAACACTAGTTATAGTACAGAGTTTGATGATCTACAAATAGTGTTTCTGCCAACACTATTTACAATGCAGAGTTCGATGATTTGGGTTAGTATAAAAGTTTAGAGTCAACGAAATTTGCATTCAAATCTACAACCTGCAGTCTGATCAGCTTTGTGATCCTGGCCGCATGACTTAGTTTCTGTAAGGAAGTTGAATAGAGATAATAACAGTATTTCCTTTCAGCATTGTTGTTTAGATTAAATGTCAAAAGTAAATGTTTCTGGCTCCTAGGGAGCAGTCAGTACGGGCTGGGTTTAGAACTAAGGAATCAACAGTCTATTTAAAACATTGATTAAATAGAGGTGTTCTCTAAAGAGTGTCTTCACTTTATTGAGAAGATAAAGAATCTTGGCTGGCAGTGGCCAAGGATCCTGTTAGATCTGAAAAGTCATTCCTAAGCTATGGTACCAGTAAAAGCATGATCCTACAAATGATATGGTCTGTGCCATTCGACAGGGGACAGAGTATGGTCAGCTGAGATTTAAATTAGGACAGGCTATAAACAGCTAATTCTCAAGCTTTGTTGAGTAATGGAATCACATGGAGGGTTTTGAAAAAATATAAATGCTGCCTCTTCCTGGATATTCTACTGGAGACCAAAATTAAAAACCTTCTACTAGTCAATTATTTTCAGGAAAAGTTGCATGAAGATATGTAAGGCAGAGGGGGAATGCAGCCAGGGTGGGACAAGGACAGATTGCAGAGAGGATCTGAGCCGTGAATGCGTGAAGATTTACAAAAAGACATGAAGAAAAAATAAATCACCGTTAAAACTTAGCATTCTGGAGTTTCTAGTTAAATAGGCAAATTTTATGAGTTATTGTGACTAGGAGGGGTATGATGTAGGTTTGCATATGTATATTTTCAAAATGATAATGCTTCTGGACTGTCCATGATACAAACTTTGCACTGGAAATTAGAAAGGTGATCGCGGGTGCTGGAGTAAGAACCACACGTTGCTTTCCCAGCAGCTCCACTTGATTTTGGGGGGCACGGAAAGTGAGATAAAGGTTGAGTCAGAGTGCCTGAAGCCCATATCCGCTCTCTGCTGTCCATGGTACCATCAAAAAAGGAGTTCTCTAGAAAAATGTGAACTGAGAGCAATGGAGGAATACTGATTAGTACAAGGTCAGCAGAGTAAATTTTGGCAAAGGGAACTCTGCTGTCCTACTATCTTAGGAAAGCATTTGTTTTGATACCACGCATGGAACCTGCAGAGAGTCAAATTCTCTTGCTTCCTCTAGGCCCTAACCTGGCTCATTTGGAGGAAATACAGCATAATTTTGAGCATTTAGAAATACTAGAATATAGTGAAAATTGACTCTCAGGTATCCAGTGACATCCAGTGGCCGTTCACTAAGACTTGTGTCTCCAAGAGCCTCTGTGTCTCCCATCAGCACCAGAACTCACACACCTTTCCCTAAACAGCTTTCACAAAAAATTCCTCAATTTCCCCTAGATTATTTAAAAAAGTTTTTATTCCTATTTTCTTTTGGTGTTAGTCTGATATTTATAATCAAAGAATGGGAATTAAAAGAGTCACCAGAACTTGATGGTAAGGCTGCATGGACAGACAAGAAGAAGGACCAACTTTGCCGTAAGACAAGAAGCTTTTAAAGCAATACTCAAACATAGGCAGCTGCCTCAACTGTCAATGCTCGGATGATGGAGACTGTCCTGTTTCTCTTCACATCACTGGTGCCTAACACCCGGCAGCTCACGGGAGTGCAGAGGCAGGCACTGCTCAGAAGAGGATGGAGCTATCTTTCTCAAAGCTCCTACTTTTCAAGCATAATCTAATTTTTAGAATTGGACAAAGATAAAGAATACATTTTAAAAGGAAAATTTTGGGAGGGTAGGTGGAAGGTAGGTAGCACACAGCCTACAATATAGAAAACATTTTTTTTTTCAGAGCATCTCTATCTAGCACTGTTCATCTTGGTTGATGGGAATTATCTCTGCAGACGGGTGAGGGGGACAGAGGGACTCCATAAGCTAAACTTCTGCTCTCAGCTCCTCTTAGCTATGACTCATGACGTACTGCTATACCTTAGTTTTCCTGCATGGAAAAAAAATGGGCTTATAGGCATTCACAAATATCTTGGCCTTTTCTGATATAGTTTTCTATTTGATGTGTATTTTAAATACATATATTAGTTAAGTGAAATACCATGTATATCACATGTATCCAACCTGTGACCTGCCATTTTTTGTCTTCGATTTTTAAAAAATAGCGTAGTGAAAAAAGGAAATGTTAGTACTTTGATGAATGCACTAACCCCATTACATATTTTAAATGTGGCCCAAAATGGTTCTTCACCTACTCAAGAGAAAACATGGGCAAAAAAAAAAAAAAAAATGGTGGGCCACAGGTTCGAAAAGCACGAATTAGTTTCTCCGGATCCTCTCAGCACTAGAAAATTTGAGAAACGTCAGTGTTTGTGTTGGATCCAACTTCTCTACCATGTTGTACCTCTGGACTGACCAACACTATGCTGTAGATCCTGCCAGTGGGCCAGTGGTCCTTGCACCTGCAGCAATTTTGACTTAGCCTCTGGTGCGCAGGTAGGTGGGTGTTTACCGGCTACCCCGCCTGGGAATGGACACATCTGCTCAGGAGGCTGACATGATTACCTTTTCCTGCAGACGCTCAATAATAGCAGCTAGATTAGCCTCACGGTTTTCCTTGATTTGTTCCATCTTCAGGATCAGCTTTTCCTCCGCCATCTTGCTGAAGTTGTTGTTCTCCTCCAAAGCCTTCTGAAGGACTTCTCGCTCGTGCTCTCTCTTCTCCGCCAACTGTTTCAGCACCTGAGCCTCCTGAGACTGGGGAAGAAACAAACATGCATCTTATAATGACTCCAATGCTAACTTAGCAGGATAACAGTCCCTGGCTGCGAGGGTGGGATTTTTTTCGTGGCTAGCCCTGAGCACTGCTGTCAGTTCGGGACTCATCTGCACAGCTTAGCGTTTTCTATGGGATGTGTTAGCTGGGAAACGTGGCTAGCTGAATTTTCAGCTGCGAATTTTTTGGACGGATTATCTGAGAAGAAGAAGCATTTAACTCTCATTGAGAAGTTTCCGTTTTTTTTAAAAGTAAACTGCTGCTAAGCATGTATGCAACAGGAAATGGTCTAATTAATCACTCGATGGCAACCTTCCACTGTAGCCTGCGGAACGTGGGCAGGGACTGGGACCAGTTTTCCCTTTTGGCCTTTTTCCTGTCCCCTTGTCTCCTGGCCAACTGTAGACTGGGCGGTATAACAAGCCTTCAACTTTCATTAAATCATCAAATTCACTTTCTCTTCCGTTTTCCCCCCCAAGCTGAATTCTCTGCGGCGACTTGAAAGCCGTGCAATCTCAGCATTCACCTGTCCTTGTCCTGACCCTTTCTAGACCATCCCGAGTAGTCACTGAGGGTGCGTCATTGCTCAGTGGTTAGAGCAGAACGCTGCCTCTCTTCCTCCACTTTGTGCACGGTGATTCTCCGCTAGCGTCAGGAGGCTGTATGGCTCAGCGCAGTGTATGCCGCTGTAGGGCTGCTTGATAAAAATGCAGATCCCCTGTGCCTACCTCCAGAGATTTTGACTTTGAGGGCCTTTGGTGAAGCCAGGAATCTGTATTTTTTTTTTTTTTACAGGCTTTGATTTCAGGCCTTTGTTTAATTCTTAGCTCTGTATGTGGTACAGAAGTCCTTTCCCTGTTTATTTACACTCAATAGTTAAAGGAAGCCTTAATACTGACTGGGTAAACTTGAGTTTAAGACCAAATTATTACACACTTGTTCCTAGGCAGTTCCTTAGGAGTCCTGACGCTCTGTGGTGAACCTTCACTAGAGTTATTACAAACATGAATACTAAACAATTGCAGGTCAAAAACCTTCCAAATGTAAGCCAGGAGTGGGGGAGCACATCTGTAATCCTAATACTCTGGGAGGCTGATCAGGAGGTTTGCAAGTGTGAGTCCAGTCTGGGTAATTTATTAAACTTATGAGACCCCGTCTAAATCTCAAATAAAACAATAAAAGGGCCTGAGTTCAATTGCTAGTACTGCAAAAGCAAACAAACCAACAATCACAAAACAACACCCCCAGACTTAGTGTTCTTATTTTAGCCTGACAGTAAGCTAATTTGAAAAGCAATGAGAAAATGATAGCCCATTAAACTGAGTTCAAAACCGAATGGAGACTTTCTGGAAAAGGTATGAATTATATTCTTTCAAGCTGTTTCATTTTCCTGCCTCTAGGGGGAGCTGCTGGTGATGCAGCTCACATAGATTTTGCATTTTACTACTGTTAGCAGGATTACTGACTTGAGGAGGGAAGGAGAGAGACTGGGAGGGGGAGATTGTTCCAGGCAGAAAGGGTGTATGCTTCTGGAGTTTCTTTCTGAAGAAAGTCTTCGTGGATTATTATTATTATTATTATTTATCATTGCTATTGTATATGAATATCACTATTGTATATGGATAGTATTTATCATTTAAAGGGGTTGGTCATAGTCAAAAAGTATATTTTCTTCTTCTCCTGTAGACCAGTAGCTCCACTGCTGCTGTGGTAGGATTTCATGAGCATTTGATCCAAGTGTGAGTGTCTACTATGAAGCAAATTTCCATTGAACAATTGGTAGTCATTATTGTTGGAAATAAAATCCAAGACGCATGTGGTGATGACTCTAGAACTACTGGCACAGCTAATCTCTAAAATAAAGCATCGGTCATTTCATGTGCTCAGAGGATTTGTTCAAACCACTTGAATTACGGGAAGCTATTATGCTTGGGATTCTCATGATTGAGGACAGCTAAAGTCCTTTCCTTAAGCTTCCTCATCCCCGTCACCCACAGGGAAACCCCACAGTGAAGTGGACATCACAAGGAAGCTGGGGAAGTCACCTTGATTGTTCATTTGAGACAGATCCTCCCAGCGAAAAAACAAGGGGGGTTCCTTAGCAGCTGTGATTTAGACTTCTCCTATAATGCCCAGAAGCCCACGGAGGCAGGACTAGGAAACAAGACAGAACCAAACAAACTTAAATACAGCAAAACAAAACTTGAGTCTGTGAAACTCTCCAGTGTGTTGCCTTTAAATTGTCTTCCCACCTGAGCACACAAGCATTAAGTAATGTTGCTGCAGGCAGGTAGATTGTGAGGTTTCTGCTCAGTGTAGGGATAGGTCCTTCCAACCTCTCCTCTGCTTCAGATTAAGGTTTCCAGCGCTTCCCCGACAGGCACCCGTATCCAGAAGCCTTTCCCAGGGCTCCTGTGGCAAGGAGAAAGAACCCAAGCCCGGGATCAGCAAACCTGTGTCTGCATCTGAGTTGTGTGTGGGGCCACATTGGTGCCGCGGAAGTGGGTTGTGTGGCAAGGGGACCCGTGTCTGCTGCTACTCATGCTGGTCAGCTAACAGAGCATAATCGTGGGTAGCTGACGGGAGACTACTGCCGCTACTCAACTGTTTATTTTCGGACTCTCAATGCAACTTTGGCATTTTGTTCAGTTGTCTTTAAATTTAACGTTTATATGTAATATTTGCGTTCATATTTTCTTTGTGCAAAAGTGAAGGTGTCAGAAGATTATGGTAGGAGAAGAGGGTGGAGAAGGGAAATCTTGGAAATTAAAAGAATAATGGAGCGCCACATCCCTTGTCAAGTTTCTTGCCTCAGCAACCTTTGGCCGCCAAGAACAAATGCTCCCAAGGTTCGCTTGGTGTGTAAAGGAGAAGCCTCCTTCTAAGTCGTGTGGATTGCACTTCTGGGAGTGCACTGTTAGGCTCACTTTGGAATGCCTCTGGGAATGGGGTTAATACTTGTGCAGCCAGTGGGGCTAAATGAGATTGTACAGCGTAAGTGTCAAGCGTATTTTTAAAGAAATGCAATTAATGGAGTGAAACAAGACCAGAAGCAGAAGGCAGTAAAGAGCTCCATCACACGAGTGTGTTGTATGTTGGCAATTGACAAGGACCTGCCGCACTGGACCAGGCAGGGCTGCCTGCTTCTGGATGTCTTCCCTTACACACTGTGTCATACATCTGCTATCATCACAAATGGTGTATTTGTAAGACGGATTAACCGTCCATGTTTCTAATATTTAAAGTTCAAGTTTGTGGGCAAAAGAAAACTGTGGGAGGTGGATTCAATTATGGTGGAAAGCATTCTTCACTGAGAAATACTTAGGGCTTCCTATATTCTGTTCCCTACTCATAAGTACTCAGTTTTCCAACACTATGTCACAAAGCCAGGAGTCTCGGGGGCCTTGGCTTCACCTCCGAAGTTCTTAATACCTCAGATGGCTTGTAAAGTCATAAGCATTGCTCTTTTTTTTTCCCAGCATTGCCTCCAGCTACTGCCTTGTGTAACTTCCCTGGCTTTATTGCTGGGGAGAAATTCATTCTGATGTTCCAATGATGTCATATCTCAGCTACACCTTCAAGGAAGAAAGTTGGTTCTGATTCTTGTATTTGTATCAGTAAACTGCAGTAAGACATGACATGAAGTGAATGAAAGGCTATAGAAGGAAGATGTGACACACGAAGGAGGAAGAATTTTCCTTCACTTCCAGTAGAAGTAATGCTCTCATTACCTGTTCAAATAGGTAGATTTACTTTAAACCTTAGTTGGGTAAATTAGCAGAAAGGGATCTTGACTGCATGGGCAGACAAGAAATCTAGAGAGGCAAACTATCCTAGAAGTTATTAAAAATAAATTGTTCAAGGAAAGGGTGTCTGGCCATGGAGGAACACTTCTAAAGTCTGTAACTAACACAGAAGGTTGCTGAAGTAGAAAATGAGGGCAGCTAAACTAATACAATGCTGATATCAAGGCAAAGTATAAACTGAAACGTTCCATGTGACATCCAGGGAGACTAGGAAGTCTCTATGCTACTATTTAGAACTGAGGTGTGTGTTGTTGAGCGCTTTTGCTGGGCATAAAATTCCTCCCATGGTGCTAAGTATCACCTGAAGAATTGCACAGGAGGCACATGAGGAAAAGTCAGGAGACAGGGTAGAAGAGTAATTGCACATTTAGGAAGACTTTGACATTTTCCAAAGAAGTTAATTACCATTTCCTCTATTGCTGCGTATAAGAGTCTAATTACTGCACAAATGAAATGAAAGATAAATTAGAGTTAACTGCTATATAAAAGATCACTGTATTTTATGTATATGGAAGAGATTTAAGAGCACATTTTAGGTAGTATTTACCATTTACTTCTGAAATAAGCCCCTTCCTACCACTTTATTTTCTTGTGTCATTCATCATTTGGGGGATCTAGAACTATTTATCAGCCCTCAAAACTCCTAACCCCAAAGTGCCTTAAGTAGGTTAGATGATGTGTCTGTTGTTAACTGCTAACAATAAAAAACATTTAATCCAAAAGTCACAAAGTTGTCTTATTGAAATATGAGTATAATGAAATTGAGTATAATTGTGTAAAACAGAAGACTGTGATATTTATTTTGTGTTAAAAGCTAGAAGCATAATAACAAATATCTAAGATAATTAAAGTCTAAAAACCCTTAGAATGAGTGCCTCTCATTCCCAAGCCCATGCTGGTTTCCTGGGGCTAGGCTCTTAGGGAAAGAGGGTTGGGGGCTCTTCTTCAAGCAAGGACAGAACACACGAGGCTTCTGTGGTCTGAGTGTCACACTGGCTACCTCAATGACACAGCTATGAGTAATTTGGCTCTGTGTTTCATAATCTAGTGCTGAGAACTGCCTCCTCTTTCCTAGATTCTGTTTTATTTACCATTTACAGAGTGAGGTCTCGAACAACAACAGCAACAATAACAACAACAATAGCAACAACAGGTGAGCGTGGAGACTGATGACTTTTTATGCCTTTTTTTTAAGAACAAGCAGCATATGTTTCCTGCAGAGGTTCAGTGTTTTTGAGTTCATCCTTCCACTAATGTCTGTACGTCAAATCAAATCTTACTGGAATGGTTAAGTAGCTTTTAAATTTAATTTATTTTAGTGTGTAATTTTATCAACGTCACGAATATATTTAAATTTTAGTAACAATAATTTTTAATTTTTTGTTAGACTTAGCTATTTTCATATTGATTACCTCTCAAATTATTTATATTCATATGCAACTTGATAAACTACATCATTATATTTTACAATATTAATGAACTGTGTTCTTTCAGTATCTATGTTAATTAAACCTACTTTGCTTTCTTTCTTTCTTTTTATTTATTTTCTTTTGCTGCTACTGAGAGTGAACACCGGGTCTCATGGACACTAGGCAAGGGTTACTGAGCCGCACCCTGCCCAACTTTCCTTTATGAATTCACGCCTTTGTTAGTTCGCAGTCTTCGCAAAGCTGGGAGCTGAATGCAGTTTTACACAGTCACAGCCCACGCTTCCACAGTGCTTGCTGCACGTCTTTTGAGAGTGACCTTCTAATTCTCACAGTGACAGGATCTATGACACGTTCCATCGTATAGATGGGGGAAAGAGACAGGGATGAGGTGACTTGCTGATGGCACACAGCCGTTAAGTGGAGGAATAGAATCTAACCACAGACATTCTGTCTAATCGTATGTTCTTAGCTATTGTGGTTTTAAAGATGCTTTTACACACTGCACTTTGTGGCACATGACCATATAAGACCACACAGCTGGTGGTCCACAGTGGAGCACTTAGGAGAGCGAGTGAGAAATCATGGTGATGCCATGGAAACAGAAGGCTAAGCGGAGTTTGGGCCACCTGGGAGGCATGGCTCCTGGCTCTGCTGCTTCTTGCTAGATACATGTTTGCTTAATAAATGAATGAATGGTTGGCTGGCTGGCTGACGTGTTCACATCATTGCACGCATGTGGGTCAGTTGCAGTACGGAGACTTTGATTTCGAGAAAGGAGCTTCAAGCTGATGGCATGAGATTATTATAGCCTCAGTGGAAGGGAACACAGATTCCCAGAGATAATTTAAAAAGGGAGGAAAGGCAGGAAGAAGACGAGTTCTTTTTGTAAGAAGCTTCCATCAGCCAATCAATGAGGCATCAATTCTGGTTCACGGGAGCCTGAGGGAGCATCGCTCAACCTGTCTGCCAGCTGGTCAGTTCTGCCGCAGTGCCAGCAGATGAAGCGAGAAACAGGGAAACTGTCAGAATGTTTAGCCCAAAATCCATGTTGTCACAGCTTCCAGCTACAAATCCAGAAAGCCTCACCACCCAGCCCAATCTACCTTTGTCCTCTCTGCTTTGCCCTCCATAGCTTTTACGTTATTTTTCGAACATACCCAGCACACTCCCCTCTGAGGGCCTTTGTACTTGCTATTTTCATATTTCAAATTTTCTGCTACTGGAGAAAAGCTTCATTTCCTTCCATTGCTATGTTCATACTTCCTTTTCAGTGTTCTCTTATTTAAGACTTTTTCTGACTACCCCCTATTAACAGCTCCTCGTACCTCTACACTCCTGATTTATTTCGCACATTTGTTTATTGATTGTTTCTCTCTCACTGAAATGTAACATTGGTGAAGGTCTGCTCGTGCCCAGTGAAGGGTCTGTCAACTAGCATGTGCCTGCTGAGGACTGGTCAGCAGACTAAGAATTCTGTGGATTATAGAATTTCCTTAGTACAACTTCAGAAGATGCCAGTTGGAATCTTATTGACTCTAATTTTGTTTTAAGATTAGAAGATGGAATCAAACATCAAAACAAGTTCCATATTGCTATTTTAACATCTGGTTCTTACAAGCTACCTTGAGTACTAACTGCCTCCAGGTACTATTAAGCAAAGGACACCTTTTCTTTCCTCTATAAAGTTTATAATCTGATGGAAGTCATAGTAGTAGATAAACATATGGAAATAAGAACATGGCTACCAGTTATGCGGAGGCTGATGAGGGGAGGCTGGGTCCCATGAGGAAGAATAACAGACACAAACTGGCCTCAGAGGAGCAGCCCATTTTGGGATCCCTTCTGGTTAGGGGATGCTCTGTAACTCTTTTGTTTTCATAATAAACTACCTACTGCACAACTTGAAAAAAAAAAAAAACCCTAGCCTCCAAGACTAGGGTGAAGCTATTTGTAAATCAAGCCCTTGGGTGGCCAGAGGGAAGACTAGAGTCAGAACCAGCACAAGGGTCGCCTGGGTTGGTTCTGGTAACATAAGTATTAAAATCAGAGAGCGAGAGTTTCTTTTTATCTTTATGGTTTCTAAAACTATGGAATTTTTGAAAAAACGTCCTCATAAAGCTTACCCAATGCTCACTAGTTCTCCGGGCCAATCATCTAGGTCAGTGACTGCTGACCACGCATGGCTACTGAGCACTTAAAATACAGATAACGTGATTTGAAATGTGTTCTAAGTGTAAAATCCACAGTGGATTTCACCTCCTTCATATAAATGGGAGAATGTGAAATATCTTACTAATATTTCTGTATTGATTCCATATGGAAACCATTCTGGATATCTTGGATTAAAATATATTATCTCATGTTGTTTTTAATGTGGCTGATGGAAGTCTAAAAGACATACCTTTCTCGCTGTGGGTGATGGAAGTCTAAAAGACATACCTTTCTCGCTCGCCTTTTCTCTTTCTTTCTTTCTTTCTTTCTTTCTTTCTTTCTTTCTTTCTTTCTTTCATCTTTTTTATCCATTGTACTGAAGGTTGAGCCCAGGGCCTTCACACTGAGAGGTATTTTTATTTTTAATTTTGAGACCGGGTCTGGCTAAGTTGCTAAATTGCTCAGGCTGGCCTCAGCTTTTGTTCTTCTGCCTCAGCCCCCAGGGTGCTGAGGTTATTGGCCTGGGCCACCAGCCCTGGCTAATCTCTATATATCTAACAAAATGCATTGTGTTTACAGTTGCATAGATCCCTCCCCATATTTCACCGCACCCCCCATATTTCATGAAAAGAACTACACAGGATGCCCATAGGGCAAAAGAAGGAAATACCAAGTTGAGTGCTGTTGCTGAAGCCGCTAAAATGCGAGAAAAATGATTTGAGACTGACTGAGCTACGTTTTCTTGGTAATGAAACCAAGACATGAAGAAATGAATATAACAAAAACTTTTCTGACAATTCTGCCTGAACATCTATTATCTGTTGTAGTCAGCTCTAGACTTCCTAACCACATACTTTTTGTTTTAGCTAGTTGAATTGAATTTTGGGCATTTCTATGTCCTCGTCAAGATAATTACAGTGATAGTTGTACTTGCTGAAGACTCTTGAAAGTGAATTAACAGTTCTTCAAGTGAGCACTGAGTCTGTGCAACCCAGTGAGATGAAATCAGTTGGTGAATCTTCAAGTTAGTACTTTCTGAGCTAAGCTCATGGCACAGACTTGTCATCCCAGCTCTCTGGGAGGCTGAGGTAGGAAGGCTGCAAGTTTGAGCCCAGCCCGAGCCGTTCAGCTACCCAGTAAGACCCTGTCTCAAAATCAAAAATAAAAATAGGCTGAGTGCATAGCTCAGTGTAAAAGTCCTTATGCTCAGTCCCCAGCAATAAAAAATAATGTTGGTACTTTCTGTTATTTATTTACTCTTTATTTTTCTAATTAAGGCTCTACTACTAACACACAACCAGCAAAATGATTTTGCACTAAAAATTTTAGCAAACAATATGGGAAATGTGAAGGAATATTGCTTAGAAAGGATTTCAAAGAGTATTTTTTCCCTGAGTATCATAAGGATGAGTGATTAGATTTATAAATGTCTTATAGTTGTGTGGTCAATTTCTAGTTCTATTCAATTGTTTGGATGTACAATCATTGATTATTTTTGCCATGGTGCAGAAATTTTATCAGAATCATTAATTTGTTACCTCATGGAGTTTTATAAGAGCACTCAGTTAATTTTAATCATTTCTCTGTTCTTCTTTTTCCTTCAATAATTTACTTTGAGTTAAACATATTACCTAGAAATACCATTGATCTCCTAAAACATGATGTTGAATTTTGATTTCTGGGTATCCACTTCAACTCAGTCACTAACTTGGTATTGTGATTAAGTCCTAGCATCTCTGTATGGCAACCTGGGACCTATCTGCCTGTCCCCGTGCTTATTACCTACAAGAGGCTGATGCTTGGGTGAGAACCTGAACTGCCGTGGATGTAACATGGGATTCTTTGTTTCAGTTGATGTATTTGTTGGCGACAAAGTTTGATGAACTGTTGTTCTGAATAATTTAATGTAGTTTTACCATGAGAAAAAAGCTATGAATAGTAACAAAAATCTAACAAAACTTCTTCAAAAGGAATTGCTGTACATATATTTAGATTGTTCAGTTGCTTCCCTTTTAAATCTATATCTAAAACAACAGTAATTAGTAAAGTACCACATGTATGTATATATTATTCATCAAGTATTTGGAAACCTCGTTCCAATGAAAATTAATATTGAGATTAGTATTGGTATCAAAGAGTGACATTTTTCAACCACAATTTAATATTTTATTTCAAGGAAAATTTAACCTGACAGTTTCTAATCTTTGAGCCTTATAATTTGTCTATATATATGAGAATGCATATGTATACATATTGTTATGGTTTGGATCTGCAATGTCCTTCCCAAGCCTTATGTATTTGGATGTTATAGATTATCTATGGAACAATGTGCCCCAGGGCCTTGTCAAAAGGGGGGATTATGGGTGTATGGTGGATTACAGGTGTATGGTGGATTATAAGTGTGTGATGGATTATGGATTACAGGTGTGTGATGGATTGGAGTGTGTAGCAGATTACGGCATGTGGCACATTGTTGGGTATGTGATCTGGAAGGGGCAGACCACTGGAGCTTAACTCAAAAGAGGCCTGACATGAAGGCCGGGCCTGGAAGGGGAGGATCACTGGGACGTGTCCTGGCAGGATACAGGCTACTCGCTCTTCCCTCTTCGACTTGGCTTCCTGTTTACCTGGCTGTGAGGCACTGCCTCTGCCTTCGCCATGGGCTTCCACCATATGGGCTGCCCATGAGTGAACCAAGAACTTCTGAAACTGCGAACTAAAATAAATCTCTCCTCCCATAAGTTGTGGATGTTGGATATTCTATCCCAGCAATAAAAAAGTAACAAAGAAACATACAAGATAGAAAGATAGATTATTTGTGTTTGTTCATTCTCTGTTGGAAAATCCAGTCTTTAAGAGATAAGGATGCCTTTCATTCTCATATTAATTACCCAACATAGAAGTCTTAAATGTGTCGTCTGGCTTTTATAGACAATATCTTCATAAAAGAAAAAAAATAGAAGTGTAGCGTTCCATTTAAATCAGAAGACTTTAAATGAAGCACGTTCTTAAAGAACTATCTCATTCTAAAAATATGACAAAGTAAGTGAGAAATGCAATATATGAATGAATAACCTAAACAAATTCTGTTTTGAGATAATCAGATTTCCTCAGTGAGAGGAACCACCAGGAGTACATAGAGCAGATATCGTCAGGCATAACATCGGTGTGTGCAGAGTCCTTAGAATCTCTTAGTGCTCTCAAATCTTAACGCCTTTGGCTTTTCTTAGCATCTGATTGTGGAAAAATTAAGATCTGGCAAGAAAATTTCTATAATTCAAGCAGGGATCAATGGCAAAAACAGAATAAAAAATTCCATCAAGGCTGGGAAATGGGTTGAGGAAGATATGTGATGTTGTCGAGGAAGGTGACTAATTTAAAGGAACTAACCCAAGGGCGGTGGAGCTCAAAGGAGAAAAGAAAGAGCTGTTCCAGCCCTTACCCCTGGGCAATCACATCCGGACTGGAAAGATCTCCACGGGGAAGGGGGGAATGTGCTAATTGATAAGTCAGAGAACACTAGACCCTGTAGAGTCTGAGAGGAAAGTGCCAGTCCCCTCGTCCCACCCCGTCCCTAGAGGTACCTAAGGCTGTGCTTTCTCCAGTGTTTATGGTCTGAGTAAGAGTGGGGGGAGGGAAGAGGAGATCCAAGAGCTGGGAGGGAAACTAGGGCACGGAGGCTCTTTCAGTGTGTGAAAGCTCTGGTTCGGGCTGGCCGAAAGTCGGCATTTTTCTTACTCTAATAGTTCTGACCCCTAATAGCTGGGCTCTGTGTTTACTGAAAACATACATGTGCTGGGATGATCAAATCAGGTGGCATTGTTTTTGGGAATCTCTGCTATGGGGGTAGAGAGAGAGAGAGAGAGGGGGGGGGCAGCTGATGGAAGGGGAGGAAGAAGAACTTAAGAGTTGATGGCAAAAAGTTACCTTTCTTCTTTCCTCTGCAGCCTCCAGTTTTTTCTGGATCTCCTCCAGGGACAGGTCTTTCTTCTTTGGAGAAGCTAAAGTTCGAGGGGCTTCTGAGATGGGAGATGGTGGCTTTAAGATCAGCTCAAAAGCCTGGCCAGAGGCACGTTTGTTGATTTGCTTCACTTCCATATCTGAGGAAAGAACATTGGAGAATGTTAAGCAGGCAGAGTGTGGTGCATGAGTTTATTTTAATAATTTGGATTCAAGCAACTGAAAGTAGTCGTGTTATTCTAGAAAAGAGAACCAAAGTACTGCATATAATAATTTGTTCTATTGTCTTGAACATATACGATGTCTCTCTTCAGCATAATTATGAATATATTATGACAGAATAAATATTTACAAGTACTGAGCGATGAAACAAAGTCTATAGGGAATTGAATTATCGAATGCATACTTAGAAAAAAATAACGAATTGATTTTAAGTTAAGCTTTATTTTTTCTTTGAGTAAAAATGAGCTTTGCATGAAAATCAAGTAGCACAGATTTATTTTTTGAATAACAATGGTCAGAGAGGTCTTTTGGTTAGATCATGGGCAAATAAAAAAACTCTAGTTCTCACATATAAAATGACCATTATAATACACACACTATTAAAATACAATATTCTTGTGATTGGGAACCACAGGAGCTATGTTAGGGGCTATAAAAGTAATTTCCAAAGTCAGTGCTAATGTGCAGACGTCACGCTAGTTCCTGTCTTGCCCATCAGTTTGCTGTTCCCAGCGATGAAGCAAGTGTCATGTCCTCCTGGTAATGAGGATGCGTGTCCTCAAGGTGCCCCAGGGTGGTGATATGACCTGTCTGTAAAGTCTTTGCTTCTACCTTGTTGCTTTTGTCGACACTTAGGATGTCCTCCCCCGGCATACCTCAGCTGCAGCCAGGGGATAGGAAAAGAGGTACTGTGCTGAAGGAAGGATGGGAAAACTTCCTTTCTAATTGTACACATAGGCATGGAACAGTAGTAAGCCCTTAACAAAGAAAAAAGACCTATTTTTTTTGACAGCATGAGTAAACTGGGAAGATGTTATACTAAGTGAAATAAACCAGTCAAGAAAGACAAGTAACAAATGATGCCACTTCGATGTGGAGTCTACAAATGTTGAGATCATAGAAGTAGAGAGTAGAACAGTGGTTACCAGAGGATGGGCAGGAGGTGGATGCTGGGGAGATGTTGGTCGAAGTGTTAAAATTTAAGTTAGATGGGAAAAAATATATTTATGAGGTCAATCGTATAGCCTGATGGTAACAATAATAATCTATTGTGTTCTTCAAAAATCACGGAAACGGTAGATATTAAGTGTTCTCCCCATAAATACATAGTAAGTATGTGATATGATGCATATTTATTAATAACTAGCTTGCTTAGGCCATTCAGGTTTGTATACATACATCAAAGCATGCTGTAACATAAACATATATGATTTTCACTTGTTAATTTAAAAAAAGAACTGGAAGGTAACAAGCTAAATTTTTCATCAGCGGTTTAAATGAGAAAGATAAGTAGATTATCAGACCTTTAAGTTTTAACTTTGCATAATATTTACAATATAAAATCATATAGTTTAAAATGTAAGAGTGATCACTAGCATCTGCTAGGACATTTATAACTACACAACTCTTAACTTAGTAATATGTAATTTTTAAAACTCCATTGTATAAGCTGGTGTGTTGGTTGTTTCTGTCCATGCCAGGTTCCTGTCTAATGAATCAAAGAAAACGATCCCAGATAAAGGAGGCAAGGTGTAAGGAGAATATTTTATTCAGGAAAGATTAAGATAGGAATAAAAGCTTCTTCTATTGGATGGGGACTTCAAAGAAGGCTGTGGCTTGCTTGGCGAGAGGTTGTTATAGACAAGCTGGTTACAGAAGTAACCTGACCCTGCAGCCTGACTACTAAAGCTCAGCTCAATCACTCAATGTCTAAACCACCTACAGTTGTAGGGAGCAGCCAGCTGCAGGTGTTACAGCCAGGTGCTATTCCCATATAATTGTAAACTCATTTATCTCGCATTTCCACAAATTCTCCGTGTCAGCGTACCTCTTTCTTTATTCCTAACTGCCTATGTGCCCGCTACCTCCTGTCTCAGTTGGTCAGTTCCCATTTTTGGCTGAGTAGTTTGCTTGGAGGTCCAAACATCCGTCTGATTTCAGCCTCCTTCTCGTTCTTGTTTGCCTCTAAAACTTCCCTACATTAGACTGCTCTCTGCTGTGCATCACCAAACTTGCAGGTACAGTTGTCTCTCGATGCCCTTGAGCGAAGATTCCAAGTTCTGTGAGGTTACCAACATTCACCCCGTCTGTCTCCACACACCAGGGATTTAAACTAGGACACTAGCACTGAGCTAATCCCCATCCCCTTCCTCCTCACTATTTATTTATTTTTGAGATAAGGTTTCCCTAAGTCAGTAAGTTGCCTATGCTGGGCTCAAACTCCTCTTTCTCCTGCCTCAGGCTCCTGCAGTATGAGAATGCTCAAGTTTCTCACATAAAATTAGAAGGGCAAATTTGCCTTTGGCTTACTCCGTCCTCCAGAACTCTTAAAATCACTTCTAGATTACATATAATACCTCATATGATGTAAATATGTGTATTGTAGTATTTAGGGAATAATGACAAGAAAAAAGTCTGTTCATGTTCAGTATAAACACAAGTTTTCTCTGAATATATGTCAATCCACTGATAGAGGCTCCTGTATGTGAAAGCAGTTAAGAACTTCCATCCCAGTCTTTCTGCACATCCTCAGTACTCTGTAGTGATAGATCTTTTTTTCACTACACTTCTTCTGACCTCTAAGTGTCTCTAATTCATTGTTGCCATTTTCTGCTGTGACAACTGTGGTGGTTTGGGTCTCGAATGTCCCCCAAAAGCTTTATGTTCCTATGGATACTGGGTAGGGTTGGGAGGTGGAGCCGGGCTGGAAGGGGTGGGTGCTTGGGCTTGACCTGGAGGGGCATGTGCTGGTTCCACCCTTCCTGGCCATCTCTCTCTTCCACCATGCTGTAAGGATCTCTGCCCCAGGAACTCTGGTTCCAGGTCTCGCTGCAGTCCCACCATGTGATTCCACCATTTTCCAGCTGCCCACCCATGAACGAACTGAGACCTTCTGAAATAATAAATCTTTCCTCCCTAAGTTGTGGATGTTGGGTATTGAGTCATAGCAATGAAAATTAACTAAGACAGCAACCAACGTGGCCATGTCTCCAGGCCAGCTCCGACTAGAGCAGAGGAGAGAAGAAATGTTGGCTGTGGTGAGGAGACGCTGCTTCCATTAAGGCCTTGGCAGCCTGCTTAGTGTGTATGGAAGCGGGATGAGGTGAATCCTCAGGCTGACGGGAATTACATTAGATCCTTACATTCTAAAAGATCACCCAAGCAAAGCTAATCCAGCAAGTATATTAGAAATAATTTTTTTATAACAAAGGTAAGAATATTTTAAGTTTTCCTGAAGGCAAATAAAATTCTACTTGTATTATAAATAGAATTCTAAGAAAATTATATAGGTATTTGGAAAAGGGTTACAAGAGAACACAGGCAAATAAAAATAGCTTATTTCATAAGGTAATGAATTTTTAAGTGATTAGGTTAGTGACTGTGAAATGAGAGCAGTCTATTTGCATCAGAATAGGAGAATAGAAAGGGCCTCTTCTAGTTGTGTGATTTTGGAGAAATTAATTAGGTGCTTTGAACTTGCGTTACCTCATCTAAAAGATGAAGATAAAGGAGAGTATTTTTTGTAAGATTGTTGTGAAGATTAAAAGGTAAAGGATATGGAGTGAGGCTAGTGGCACAAGCCTATAATTCTAACAATCTGGGAGGTTGAGACAGGAGAATTGAAATTGGAGCTCAGCGTGGACAAGTTAGCAACTTGTTAAGACCCTGTCTCAAAACAGAAAAAAGAAAGAAACAAGATGAATTGAGAATGTAGCTTAGTGTAAAGGCCCTGGGGTCCATCTTCAGTATCACACAATAAATTATATCAAAAAATAAAATTCTTCATATTTGTAAATGTAAGTAATATCACTATTGATTCTTGTTATAACATTTGGCTGCAATAAACAGTTCATATCACATAAGTTACACATGGCCAAATTAAAGACTTCAAAACTTGAAAATTTCTACCAACGTTTTTGGGAGTCAGCTTCTAAGAATTATTTCATGTACAACTTCTGTTTTTCTTCTGTCCCTTTCTTCAGTCCCTAAACTGCCAGAAACCTCCTCCATCCCCTGTATTCTGTTTACTGATCATTCCTGTCCTGTAAGACTCTTCTATTTCTGAGTCCCTTAAAAGTGAGCAGCAGACTGCATTCATTATATTATACTCAGTGACAACACACAGTTGGATTATACAGTGTCATACAAAACATAGCTGGATGACTAGTATTGGCTACATTCGACAGATAATAAAATCTGTGTAGTTTATTCATCTATTTGTTGACTGAACAGCACTAGGCCTGCATTCTAAAGAAAGCTTTGGTTGAGCTGAAGTTCTTTAGAAGCTGTTTTCTTATGAAATAGTTAGCTAGCATGTATAATGCTGGAGCTAACAGAACAACTTTGGAAGGAATACTGTGAGTCTTCAAATGTATTTTAAAGACATTCTATGGGTTATGTGCTACAAGGCCACTTTGCCTGGTCTTGAATGTCTATCTTTACTTATGCAGAAAAGAAAAATAATTGTAAGCCTATCATGTAGCAAAATATGTTGGGATAGACTCAGTTATATCTAGTATAGCTATAGCTGCGTTGAATATTTTGGGTAAATTGACTGAATTAGGTTAAGCTAGAATATTATTATTGACGATGATAACTATTTTCATGAAATGCTTATAAGGGCCCAGGCTTGATGCTGTTTGACTTACGTTAAACCATCTGAAGCTTAAGACATCTCTGGGAGATGATGTTAGATTTAACTCACTCTAAATAAGCACTTTGGAGAACAGCAAGGGAATGTAAGCAAGCATGAGAAATCAAGATAAGTCAAACATCAAATGTTCCACTCAAAAAAGTTGACTGTCACACCAGTTCTTTAGGTTTGTCTTTCTAAAGACTCTTTCCTGAGGCCTCAATCATAAGTCAGTTTAATTTATTAATGCAGTTTTTATTACTGACTTATTGATATATATATGTATATGCATACACACAACATAGAAACTTTATAAGGAAAAATAGTAGCAGTTGTTGCTTGTCTCTTTTGAGTGCTCCAAGTATAAGCCATTTTCGTGTAACCTACGATCTAATCTAATTGTAGTTTAGCACATTACATCACTTGCAAACACGAGCCTTTGACATTTTGTGGATTTCAATATGCTGGGTGTGGCTGCTGATGACAATCCAGCCAGGCTTCTCAGGAGCCATTAACATTCTGCTATCAGCACCAAACTCACACTGTTTTGACCAATCAGCAATAAGCAATCACGATAGACCTAACACCCAGAGACAGCACATCAATAGCAGAAATTACAATCTGCTGATTTAATTATATCAGGTGTTCTGCAAGGGAAACAGACCATGCAAGCTTTTGGAAATGATCTGGCTAACGGGCATTTCTACTGTAGGAAACTCACCGTCGTAAGTGTAGATGTTGATGTTGCGCGGTTCTGGGTAGAAGCACGAGCAGATCAGCGACAGCATGGACAGCTCCTTCATTTTTTCCTTGTAGGCTGAAATGAAAGATTCAAGATTAAGTTCTTTTATTTTTTGAACTTCCTCTTATTGCTTCTTTAAATTTGAATAGTAATTACAGCTTTCTGCGGAGTGAATATTGCCAGGTAAACTGTTTTCCTTTCTATCACAAAATGTAAAGGAATAAAAGATAAGTGCAGAACTTTAAAGTTCACATCTTTATTACAAATGAGTTGCACATTACATCAGGTTGAATTAAAAAGTGAGAGAAAGGGAATTAGATAAAAAAGGAACGTAGAAAGTGAAAGTTTTACATGATCTGAAGAGAAACCATGGTATTTGTAATATATTTGCCTTAATTTTAATTCAATACTTTGCTAACAAAATTCCTCCCCATCACAGAAAACAAGAACTCTGCAAGATTGGAGATGACCTTGAATACGTCAGAGGATGCATCCTCTGCCTATTAACAATTCTCACCTGATGCTGTAGGGATCATATCAGCTGTGGCACTTTACTAAAATCCTAATGTGTGCATGGGGGGTTGATATAATGAAAATATATGCATCAAAGCCTAATATTTAAAAAATTAACAGGAATTGTTAATAAAAGCAAATATTTTAATGGAAGTATAAAGAAAGAGAGTGAAAAATGAAGTAAAGTAAAAGGAATAAAGATCTAGTGGGACAGGAGGGAGGAATATGGAAGAACGGTGGGAGAGAAAGTAGACAAAATTGGCAGAAAGGCAGGCTGGTTCCAGTAAATGAACATGCAGGTCTCTAGGATGCGAGTAATAGACGGGAAGGTCCAGGCTGGGTCACGTACATTCATCAGGGGATGGTCAGACAATGCATCAGGACAGTTGTTAAACAGTTTGCTATTATTTCTGATTTCTTTTTATCCCTGAGTACATTTCTCAATCTCTTTCTTCTCTCACACATACCAGCACTTGAGCTCTGATGAGGTCTCCTTCCCTCCTTCTGCAACAGTTTGGGTATCAACCTCACCAGTAGCTCCAGGAGCAGAGACCAGGATAGTCCAGCTCCTTACTCTCCCCACGTCAGCCCCAGTTCACGTTCTCTTTTCTTTTCTAAGAGGCCTTCTGTCCAAGTACACTTGGTAAGCATCTCAAAATGGTTGGTTATCACAAGGATAATTGTTTTTAGGCTACCTGATCGGGATAATCTCTCGTGTTTCTTGATACCTCTAACTTTATGAATGAGGAAACTCAGTTTCCCAGAGGCCAAGGCACATACGACTAGTGCCAAAGTTTGGACTCTTGGATAAAATGCAGTAAATCAAGCCTGCCAAGCAGCCTTCTAGCCTTACTTCTCACATGAGGCCCGGTGGATCATAAGGATGGGCACACTACATAGAACTGAATCACATGTCAGTTTCATATAATTAAACCCCAAACATTCAAAGAATCTGCTAAAAGAAAGCTTGGTAGCATTTTCCTTAAATAAACAACAAAATTTTCTATGGGCTATTAATACAAAAGTCCTGACAACACCAATTCTGATAAATTGTATTGAATACTTTTTCATTAAATGTGTATTTTTAGAAGGCTAAACTGATTTCTTTTTCTTATTTATATGTTAGATTGATGGAATTATATCACTTGTAAAGACTTAGGCAGATTTTTACAGAGATATTTAGTGCGAATCACAATTTCTACTGAAGAACAACATGCTTGATGGTTTTAATACATATAATTCTATGGATCTACTGAAAAAATTTTATTGCTGGAGATACCTTTTTGGAAGGGAATAAAATATAGTATTTAAAACATTTTATAAAGTTAATCATACAATTAGCTCTCTTTAGATTCACACTGTGGACTGAAAATATTTGAAATAGAGGTTGCTTTCTGTGCTGAATATATAGATTTTTCTTGCCATTATTCCCTAAACAATACAGTAGAGCAACTATTTTTCACAGACTTTACATTATATTAAATAATATAAATTTTCTAGAGATGTTAGGAAAGGAAGTGGGTAAGATTTTTTGCAAATATGACAGAATTTTAACAGGGATTTGAATGTCTGCAGATTTTGATATACACAGTAGTGCCAGAACCAACCCCCTAAATATACACAGGAATGACTGTATCATATACCCACACATTAATAGATAGCAACTTTATCAAGGAGAAATAATCCAAACATAACACAAAAGATTTCCATCTCATGAAGTAGCAATAGAATAAAGCTGAAAAAGAACTTGAATTTCTAGCAAAGAAAACACTCCTCAACATCTGTCCTTCATTTCTTGGAAATTAAATTTAGTAAATTTCAGTAAGGCCACTTTCCTAAGTATGCTTGAGAATTTAATAAAGAGAGGGAATGAAAAGATTCTCAGGGATCAGCACATTTAGAGCCCCATGATAATGACTAGCTATTACCGTTACGGACTGAATGTCTGTATTCCCTGCCTCCTAAATTCATGTTTAAATCTAATCCCTGCTGTGGTGGTGTTTGAAAGTTGGACCTTTGGGAAGTAATTAGGCCAGGAAGGCTGAGACCCCATAAATGGTGTTAGTGCCCTTATTAGAGGCCAGAAAGCCAGCTTAATTTCTTTCTGCCATGTGAAGATGCAATAAGAAGCCTGCAGTCTGCACTTTTAAGTGGCCCTCACCAGAACCCTACTCTGCTTTTCCTCAGTTCTCAGACTTCCAGCCTCCAGAACTATAAGAAATAAATTCCTGTTGATAAGCCACCCTTGTGGCACGTTGTTATAGCAGCAGTATGAGCAGACTAACACAATGGCTGATAAAAATGTTGGCCTCCCCTCTCCTAGGTGATCTGGGGACAAACCCCAGATGTTTGGCAATGTCTTTGAGAGCATCTCCACCTTGGTTATTATCTTCATCAAGTCATATGACTCCAGGAGCCATGGTCCTACCCATGGGCAACCACTGTGAAGATTTTCATTGACGTGGGTGCTCTGAATCCCAGGGAGCTCTTTAAGACCAGCTGTAACCACAACTCAGCCGAGGCCTGGTTGTTTCCCTGAAGCAAAGACACTTAGCTGTGAAAATGGATTTCTTCTCCCCTTAGTGGAGCTGTCCAAATTTTCCCATAGGGAGAGTTGCCTGTCCCAGTCCTCTTTGAGCAGCTCAATCTTTTCCAGAATCTGAGTCCTAATTCTTGGCCTCTTCTCTCAGCACTTCTGTTTCTTAGGGGGCTACTCGTAATGAACTTTGTTTATATAGTGCATAGGCTTTTCATGTATAATTTTTGTTAATTAATCTACAAACTCTGTGAAGCTGAGCCGTACATCTTACTTATCTATGAACTAATTCACAGAATAGTTCTGGAAGGAATAGAAAGTGGTTGCTCAACAACTGTTGCTTTCTGTTTGTTTTAAATCAATTTTTCTGTTAATATGTATTTGTGATCACCACCTAGTCAGGAGTTTCTGTGAGGCATTATGAAATTACAGAAACATAAAAGCATTGCTGTTTCTGAGGCTGGCATGTGGAGTGTAAGGACATAACATCTGAGAGAAAGCTGGTGCACAACAGTGAGGTTGTCAAATGGGGCACAGATAATTTGGGTTAGAACCTCAGAAGAATCCTATAGTTAAGTGGTGATAAGGTGGGTGGTCACAAACTGCTTCGCAGTTTGGGTTTCTAGATTTAGTAAATAAAAATAAAAAACACCTTGTGAAGTTTTAAACCAATTATTATATGGGATATATGAAAAACTATCTGTTGTTTTTCTGAAATTTAAATTTAACTAGGTGTCTTGTATTTTATATGGCAGCCAGAGCTAGTGGACCTGAATCAAAAAGATTCAATAATATTGAGGAAAGTAAGGAAGAGAGGAGATATTAATTAATTTTTGAGACAGAATTCTTGCTCTATAGTCCTGAACTCACTCTGTATCCCAGGTTGTCCTCGAATTCAGGGCAATCTTGCTTCTGCCATCCTAGTGTTAGGAAAACAGGCATGCACCACCACAACTAGCTCAGATGGTGCTGTGGAATCAAACCCAAGGCCTTGTTCTTGCTAGGCAAGTGCTTTAATTGCTGAGCTGTTTCCCTAGCTCAAAGATTTATTTATTGTTTTGACATGTTTCTACAGAGACTACCTGGAAGCCTTCTTTGAGTAGGGCTATGTAAAGAATGGGCCCTTCACTCCAGGGAGCATTCTTTATTTCTTGTCCTTATGGTACCATTCTTCGGGCTCCAGGGGCAGCCATTTTTCATTGACTACACTCAGTGGTATGCAAGTCCTGTTTTGTCGCAGCAACAGCTTTATGCTCTTTAATAACAGTCTCTGTCACTGAAAGTGTTCCAGTTTAGCCACTGTGATTATCTTAGTAACAGGAGCCACAAAGCATTTGAAAGTCTTATAAAAGCTTCCTTTAGAATTTTTTTTTCCTTAGCCATTTTATTTAAGAAAAACCAAGAGGCACATTAGGAAACAAGTGGGCAAATTTCAACAGATAACATGATGTGGATTAGGAAAATGATTGTGTAAAAGGAAAAACAAGAAAAACGAAGACACATTGTGAAGCCAGAATTGGTAGGAAATGAGACCTGGATTTGAGGACAAGGGTGTGCAAAGACGCAGAAGAGAAAGAGTGAACAGTTCCTGTAAACAGATTGCTGAAGGAAGTCTTCCAGAGAAAGTGTCGCTAAGCTGGGGACGGGTTGGATTTGGAGAAAATAAGATTTAGGTTGAGGTGCTAAAATATAAATAATTTGGATGTTTTTCCTTAACAAAAGAATCATCAACTAAAGCAAAGCATTATGAAGTACATATTAATGAGATTTCACTATTGATATTTCATACTTTAAAATTTTTTCATTGGTTTTTAGAAAACAACATTTATTAATCTTTTCACTATATCCCAATACCCAGGAGAGTTGAATGCCTGTTGTAAGAATGTGGGAGCTAATAGGTAGCTCTACACATATTTTTTAAATGGTTGGTTGCATTTGCTATTAACTTTTAAGATTTGCAAGCAAGTGCATTTCTCTTGTGGCCTCATTTAAAATTCAACCCACATGAAGTGTAACGATTCCATAGCAATAGCCACTTAACCTAATGATGTCTGAACATTAGCTGTGTTTTTCTGTTCTTTCAAATACTTACAATAAAGCACCAGTAAAGACAACAGATGCCGTGTGATAAGCACAAATAGCACGCTAAGGTGTCTGCAGGACGTTTTCTCACTCAGTCACCTAAGCGGTGCTGGGAGAGGGTAGAGTGATTAGTGCAGATTTCCACATGAGGAAAGCAGAACTCATGTTGAGTCACCTGGGCAAGGGCTGATGGATTATGCAACGTGAAGTTTGGCCTAGCTGGTCTGTGTCTTTCACTCTCATTGATGTTCATGATTCCCAAAATTTGCTCAGGGGTTTTATTGTACATCTGTCTTGCCTACAAATGTTTCTAATGAGTGCATAATGTATGTGCTACTGAACTTCAAAGCAAAGTATCTAAGAATTTTTCCTCTTCTCAGTTTTCTTTGGCATTTGCCTCTTAAGTATTTCTCATATAAAGCCATTGACTCCTTGGCTACAGACAAGTACAGGTGTTCAGGAGAGCTGGTTCTGGTTTCCTCCTCCCTGACGCTGCTCAAGTACCTCCTATGAAGTGGTGCACTGATTGCATGTAAGCTCTGCAATCCTCCTTTTGGGTTCAAATGACCTCTAGATCACTCTTAATGCCTAGTGCAATGAAAACGCTTTGCAATTAAGAAAATAATTTCAGAAAGAGACCTATATGAATTCAGTTCAAGTCATTTTTTTGAATATTTTAAATTCATGGTTGAATGTTACGAAATCCATGGATACAGTGCAGCATATATAGCTTTATAGAAAGACAGTATGAAGTTTTGATATGTGGATGAAATGTAGGTAGCAAATATTGGTACAAAGATGACTAGAAATAATTTCCCAGAAGAAAGTATAGATTTAACAACTAGCTTTGACTTTGAGATAGATTAAAACAGCAAAGGTATTTGTTTACTTGGCAAAGTATAAAACAATACACATATTTTTCATTCTTCTAAACATATAAACTTTGGTTTCGAATACACCTTAATTTCATACATATCTTGTTTTTAAAAAAGAAAATAGTACATATTGGTCATAATATTATTTATAAAAGCTTAATTGAAGTAGTTTAAAAGTTTTTCAATCTTAGGTGCCATCTGGCTTATGTGGGTATAATCATCAATACGAATTCTCACATAATATTTGTGTTATTTTACTTAGGATTAGTGATGTTATCGAAATTTCTTCTGTTTATCTATCCCATGCAAAATTTTACTTGACCTCTTAGTTTTGACCATTGTTGGTTGTGAGAAAAGAGTAATATGTAGTAGGTTTCCTGTCAATATGTGAAGACAGTAAGGCATGTTCTGGAAGTGTCGTTAATATATTATTTTGGGGGAAATTATCTCATAAGCCTTGACTGGGATACTTGTGGGTATCCTGACACATTCTTGATGACCGTGAGAACATGGTGATTAAGAAAACGAGGGGCTAAGTACGGCCTCTATTTAGGTGGCTGCACTGAAGGTCACCTCTGGCCTGTTAACACATTTCCCTTTTCTGTTTCTTTTTTCTTGTTTTCTCTGTGACCATATTAGTCTAGTAGGGAGGTTTTCTTGGCACATGCTAAACAATCAATTTGGGCTCAACTTGAATTTCTTCTTCCAGAAGGTCACTGGGAAGGCAATGAAGGACAAAATCAGATGCCACAGAATGCAGGACTTGCACTTGGCTGTGGGACATTTGGACTTGCATGGGTTCTGGAGACAGAAAGGACAAGAAACCTTTTGTCTGAAGTTTACCAGTTCATAGAAACAAGAATTACTTTTTTTTTTTTAAAAGGAAAAAATACTATGTAATTTCCAGGCAGAGGCATCCTTTCCTGGCACTCTGGGGCAACAGCTATGGGCTACTTCTCTGTCAGTCCTCATAGCTGGCTCCAAAGATTTAGAAAAATGACAGACTGAGAAAGAATGTTCTCTATTAATGGATTTTGAAAAATGCTGAGTTATACCTGCAATTATTAAACACTGCTATTCTCCTAGTTCTCTCCCACCTCTCCTTTTTTTCTCCTATCATCTAAGTCTTAACATGGATAGAAATCAGTCAACTTGTGGTTATTTTTTGGGGCTCTTTCTTCATTTTTCTATGTCAGAAGTTTAAGCTCCAGATATTCATTTTAACCTGATTTTGGCCATAATTGGTGCATGCGTGAGTGTGTATGTGTTAGAGGATGCCTGCTTTAGAGTCTTATACTCCAGGATCAGAATATCACCTTATTTTTTTAAACCCTGAGATATAATCTCATTTAGAAATAGTTTTTGGGAGCTCTATCATTGTGATATTCTTTAAAGATAAAATACATTAATGTGTTTTATTCAAAATATTTCTTACATGCCATATTGACTGAAATTTAAAGCATAAAGCATTTTGGATGATGAGTCTGTAACTGAAGATACAACATGTGAAAAAAAAACCAAACAACCCAGATTTTTAAAGACCTATTTTAACACCCCCAAATTCACTGATATGAGGTAATGCTCTAGATATTTCTGCTATGGTGATGTCATGCTAATTGGCTGAGAATAAAATTAGATTCAGTCTATATCCATTCTACCCATCTCTCTCCACAAGAATTATGGTCTCTAAAGCAAAGTAGATTTTGAAAGATTTATATTTGACCAGACAAAGCATACCAGTTTGTTATAGGTTGTAGCTATCAAATCAAATAAAAAGACATTTAAGAAAGTAGTACAATCCATCACTGGTTTTTACACAAACATATGAAGCTCTCAAATTTCAATTTCATGAATTCTTTGCATCAGCAATAATGACCAGGAAAAGAAATTGAATGACATGAATCAGTCTTTGTAATAACATATTAATAAAAGCGATAAGTTGTACTGCTCTGTACCTTAAACTTGCTCCTGATTGTTAAAGCTCCTGCTGTGTTTAATGAGAGTTCTACTACATCATCAGGCTTTCTTCTTTCTTTCCTTCCTTCCTTCCTTCCTTCCTTCCTTCCTTCCTTTCTTTTTCTTTGTTTTTCTCTTATTCCTCCCATATAAAATAAATTCTTATAGTCACTGTGAACACCAAATGACACTGTGATTCAAAGATGTGTTAGAAGCACCTTATTGTATTTAGGTACCAGGATATCATCACCAAACCTTATTTTGAGTACAGAGGGTTCCCCCCTCCCCATAAATCCTTAAATACTATCAGTCAACAATATAAGCTTAAAATGATAGCTAGGTAGTGTGGGACTTAAAATGAGGCAAAGTCAGGGTGAGAAAGCCAATCTGTTTTTCTCTGTACGGGAAGGTGTCATGTCAGGATGACTCTGCGCTCCCCTTCCCGGGTCTCCCGCAGGCAAGGAGAGGCTGTCCTGACAGTCTCTCTACTGTTTCTTCAAAATGGCCGAATGTGACACCCAAGTGATTGAAATCACTCACTGATTTTTTGACTTCTGGCTGACGAGCAAAAAGTAAAAATAAAAAATACTTTGGATTTATTCTTATTCAGCGAAGTCATACTTTAGATGTAGAATAAATATTGTGTTTGTGGGGTTAACATCCGGAGCCACACATTTTGGTCATAAGAATGTTGGTTTCCTTGCTCATTTTGTGGAAATGTGCAGCTTTCTCCAGAAAGTAAGTCTTGCCATTCTTCACGTGGGGTTGAGAATTTAGTTAGTGTAGTGTGGGTTTATATGGAAGACTGTATGTATGCTAGATTACCTATTATGTTCTCAGCGAAACCAGGAAAGTGCAAAAGTGTCACAGTGAAAAATTCAAACAAATTATAAAATCCTGATGACGTTATCTCTTTTGTTCCAGGGCAGGTTACTTTTCCTTTTGATTTAACCAGTGGTTTGAATGCTGAAGATACAGACTTAATTAATTCAAAGGAAATCCTATTTATCATTAGTGAATAGGGTTGCTGTCTTCAGATAATGGAATATGTTAATTTATATAGAACATTGGGAAGAAACAGAGTTAAATTAAGTAGGAACCCTGAAGCAATTTGGGCCACAAGCTCTATCAGTTATATTCTTACTTAATTCCTCCACCATGATGAAGTTTCCAGAAGTTCAAAGCATATTTCTTGAAGAGTTTGCATGCAACCTCTACTTCTTGATCTGATCTACAGTTTTAATGCATTCGAGGGCTGTCTGTCATTGTTTTAGTTCTGAGCATGTCTTCAAAAATTCTATGCTATGTGTAATAGTTACCAATATCAATAAGGAATAAAATAAATATTTAAATGTGGTATTTTTGCCAGATAATGTTTATCATTTCCTCCATATAGAATTCTCATTCTGTGGGTAGTAAATAATTTTTACATGTTCCTACTTAAATGTTTTCTTAAAATGAATGACATAAATTTTTAGTAAAATATGCCTACTTTGGGTAAAAGTATGCTTATCCAAAAGGCTCATGTAAGAGCCAATATTTTGCTTGTTTCCCAAAACCCCAGAAAATTCCAGAGACTCCTTCAATAAAAATTTAAATGAGTATCAGGTGCCATTTATCAGTATTGTCCCAAAACAGTTTCAGATCACAGTCATTGATTCCAGGCTCATCACTCACTGAGAAACTGTGTTGCAATACTTACGTGCCTGGTATAAAATTAAAGAATCAGGCAAGACCTTTCTCCAAACAAAGTAAGTTCTGAGACCCTTTAAGTCATAATTCAACCATGTGTCCTATAGCTGCTTTGTGTTTAAGAAACAGAATGAAACCAGATGTGGTGGCCCATGCCTGTCGTTCTAGTACTCTGGGAAGCTGAGGCAAGAGGATTGCAAGTTCTACTCAGCCTGGGGAATTCAGGGACTTAGAAAGACTCTGTGTCAAAAATTTTAAAAATGGGCTGGGACTGTAGCTCAAAAGTGTAGTGAGAAAGCCCTGGGTTCAATACCCACTGCCACAAAAATAAAAACAATAAAGAATTGAAATACACATATATTTAAAAAGAGGAAATGTAAGTGTTGTCAAGACTTAATATTACCCGATATTTAAGAAAAGTGGTTGTAGTAGTTTCCTTTTTGAGCAACACTGGCAGCATGTCAGGGAGCACAGAGCCTGTGAGACGAGGGTGAACCTCCTTCTCCTTGCCTCCACACATAGTTATGTTCCTCATCCACTGTACACACAGCTGAACAGTGTAAAGGAAATTCTTCAGGCTGACCCAGATGTGACATTGCAAACTGACTTCCATTTTGGAATTCAATTGCTACTTAAAGCTTTGCTATGGAAAGACACATCTTCTGAAACAGGTCTCACCAAATCATGCATTACAAGGTTAATTAGTACAGTCTTCTGCTAGAAGCCTAAAGCAACACACAAAGCAAGTAAGAAACGCATCTGAAGCCTTCGTATTCCAGTCCATTCTGTGTCATCCAACGTATGTTACAAGAGCGATCAAAGTATGAAAGGAACTTAGGCTAGGATAAATTTTCCAAAATTTGTTTCTTCTAGAAATTTTAAAATAAAAGCCATTTTAAGAAGTGGTCATTTTGAAAAATACAAAATGAGAGAGAGAGAGAGTGTGTGTGTGTGTGTGTATGAGAGAGAGAGAGAGAGAGAGAGAGAGAGAGAGAGAGAGAGAGAGAGAGAGAGAGAGAGAGAGGTGGTCATTTTACTTCAAGAGACATTTGCCAAAGGAAGACAAACAAATGTCCAAAATGTGTATGTCAAAACATTCATCACCAAGTGTCAGGAAATTGCAAACCACCACCCCAGTGAGCTATTTGGATGGCTACTATTAAAAAAAAGATAGGAAGTGTTGGTGAATTCACAAAAAGAGACAATTCATACATTTTCCAGTGAAATAGAAATTAATATAGCTTATGGAAAGCAGAATGAAAAATTCCTAAAATATTAAAATTGGTGCTATCCAGCCAACTGCTTTTGGGTATATATTTAAAAAGAGTGAAATCAGTATGTTTAAGAGCAGAGGGCTTGGATTGGGATGGGTTGGATGGCTTGGATCAAGTCTCCCAAAGGCTGCTGTATTGTAGGCAAGGGCCTCAAAGCAGCAGAGTTGAGAGGTGGGGCTTCTGCATGTGATTGGATCACAAGGACTCTAACTTCACCGTGGGTGTGGATTAATCTCTTAAAGGATTCACAATCTGATAGAATTATAGGGAGGTCAAAGAAATTTAGGAGGTGGGACCTAGCAGAGGGGCGTGGATAACGGATATGTGCCCTTGGCAACTACATGTTGTTTCTGTCTCCTTCCTCTCAGCCTCTTTCTCTCTGCCTGCCTCTGAACTACCATGAGCTGAATGAACTGTTTTTACTTACCACAAACCTGGAAGAAATAGAGCCAAGTTACCTTGGATGAAGACATACAAAATTGTCAGCCAAAATAACCCACTGCTGCTTTCAGCAGTTATTCTCAGGTGTTTTGTCCCGGGATGGTAGGCTAAATTCATTGAAGCACTATTCACAAGGCAAGATATGGTTATCAACCTCTGTGTCCATCAGTGAATGGATGTTGTACACCCACACACAGTGGAATAGTACTCAATCTTTATAATGAGGGCTATCCGGTCATTTGTGACCATGTGGTTGAACTTTGAAGACCTGAAATATTGAGTGAAATAAACCAGGACAGAAAGAGAAAAATACTGCATGAGCTCACTAAAAACTGAACTCACAGAAGCAGGAGGGTAGCTTCTAAGGACGGGTGGGTGTGGGAGAATGAGGAAGGGCACAGCGTCTCAGAGAGGAGGAGTAAGTTTAGAGATCTACTGTACAACATGGTGACTGTGGTTAGTCATAATGAAAAGTCCTGCAAACAGCTTAAATGGTCCAATCTAAAACGATATGCTAAGTATGTCAATTAGCTTCATTTAACCTTTCACAATGTATGCATGTACCAAAACATCACATTATCTGACACGTGAAGTGTTGCCTAGTAGCACAGGCCGGTCACCCCAGCATTCTGGGAGGCTGAGGCAGGAAAACTGCAAATTTTAAGCAAGCCTAGACAACTCAGTGACTTAGTGAGTCCCTGTCTCAAAACCAAAAATAAAACTGTGGTTGGGGAAGTAGCTCAGTGTGAGGGCCTGAGGCTTGACCCTTAAGCTACATATACACACAAGCCTTCACAGAAAAGGAGATTTTAAATCTGAAAATTTTATTTACTGAAAGATACATTGCTACTAATTTCCCTCAAAATACTGCCCTTGCCTTCATACACACACACAAACTTATCCAATCATTGCTATGAAAATTGACTTTAGGGAAGAGACAGAACAAGTGAATTAGGTGGGTGAGGGCACAGTGTCATGTTCTTATGAGTTTGACATTTCATTTGCTTTTGATCAGGTCTCACACAGACAGTCATAAAAGAGGACTTCTAGAGCTGCTTCAAAGTGGCAAAAGGGATAACTGAAGAAACAGGGAGTACGTCGAGGAGAAATAATGAAAATTTATCATTTACTAATTAAAAAGAATTAAAGATAGAGTCTTGCTTAGGGTCCTGTCCTGAGCTCACACTATGGAGCCCAAATTGGCCTCAAACTCACAGCAATCCCCCTACATAAACCTCCTGAGTGCTGAGATTACAGGGACTCTCCACCATGCCTGGTTTATGTGGTGCTGGGAAACAAAGTGCTTTGTGCTTGCTAAGCAAGTACTCTAACCACTGCACTTAGCCCTGAGCCCTAATGATGGTTTACTTAAGTATGGACTATAAATTTAAATTAGACCTCACGTATATAATTTTATTTATTAATTATACCTTAGTAAAGGTGAAAACATTAAATAAATGAAATAAGTGATCACTTTTAGTGGCAGGGAAGTTCTGTATAATTATGTTATGATAAATGTAGCTTTTTAAGTTTTTCTCCCTGTGCCCAAATATCACTTTTCATTAGTTCTACGAAGAAAAATGGCCATAGGGAAGACAAACTAGGGAAAACTGGGTTTGATTTCTTTAAAATAAGGAGTTATAGGGCCCAGAAAAATCGGAAAGATTTAAAAAGTAGCTAAATTCTTTTGGTCAGTTTCCAAGACACACAGAGTCAAATACTACGTGATCTTGCTAAAGAAATTGAACTCATAGAAGCAGCATTTTTCTCTAAGAGAAAAATGAGAATTTCCAGGAGGTGAAGCATGCTCACAGGGAACAGCCATCTCTGTTTTGGTCACTGCTTTTATGTTTCTTCCCTCTGGGCAGGTCTGGTTAACTTGGGTACGTGAGCCTTCACTCTTTACATGGTTACTTTAAATTCATCTATACAAGGAAGCTTGAGTTAATAAGATTTCATTTTGTTTCATGCAGATTCCCCAGCTATAGCCTTTTGGACCTGAAAAGAAGAGTAGATATCTCCTAGCAATATTCTCATTTTAATAGGCAGAGACATCAGGTCCAGTAACCTCTAATTTCCTACAGGTAGTCCTCAAGTCCTTTCCCTAGGGGTGGCAGGTCAGGTGAGGTGGTGGCAGTGGCAGTGACGGAATGGAGAACAGAAATGAGAAAGGGCTGGGATGAGTCGAGTAATGGAAGGCTTAAAAAAGTATTTTTATTTGATGTTTGACTCTCTTGATTCTAAAGTTGTTCATATCTTTCTGACATGGAGCAGTGAAAAACAATTTCTTCTGCTTTGTGGCAGAACCTTATAGCACATAGTCTCTCCCAGTTGGGGGCTGCATTTCAAAGGGGTGATGTTTTTCAATCCCTCTTGGGAAGAGGATTCCCCATTTCTTGGGGACCACAGCCTCAAGTGTGAGTCTGAAGCTCTTGAGGTGCATCGGAAGTGCAGTAATTGTTACTGCTTCTTCTGACCATAATGACACAGGTGCACCTTTTAATAGTTTCAGAATTTCTTCAGCTACAAAGCTTCAATGGCAAGTGGCCTTTCCTTTTATTTTAATTTTACAAAATTATGAAATGTGTTGAGACTCTTTCAAGTGAAAATGTACCAAAAAATGGTAGCACAGGCCTGGATGAATCTTACATTGCAAGTAGGAAAATAACTAGTCGATGATGATTGGATCAAATGACCTTTAAGGGCATTCTTTCCTCGTGTGTGTACCCCAGCCCATTTTTAATTTTTATTTTGAAACCCCAGGATCTCACAAAGTTATTGAATTGCCCAGGCTGGACTCAACTTGTAATCTTCTTACCTCTGCCTCCCAGAGTGCTGGGATTATGGACCTGTGCCACTGGGCCTACCTTTAAGGACTCCCTCAATTCAGATTTTTAAATTCTAAGTCCTTGAACATGTCACTTAATCTTTCTGGACCTCTTTTCTCATTTATAATTGATTTGTCTGGGCTCTGGCCTTCTATGATCCTACAAATATAGTAAATTTTGTTCTTAAATGGTGTGATGTTCCCATCACAAACACATTTACCCTTTTGTGTTTTCTTTACCTTCTTCATTTTAGAAAATAATTTTATGATATCTCATATTAAAGTGAAATATATCTTTATATTTTTGCTTAATATTTTTTTCTTCTTTCATGAATTTTGGTATTTCAAAATAATTATATTTATGATAGACATAAAATATTATAAATAGTGTGACAGGTTTCATGAAGCAGCTCATGTCTTGAATTTCAAATTGTGAAACTATCAAGGCAAATCTTACTCTTCTTCATAGTACAGTAAAGGTCTATTTGTGGCTTAAACTGTTCTTTTCTCACAGTTAGGCAGGGTAGGTGATGCATAAAATATGACCTTTTTGGTTGCCATCTGCAACTCCCTTTAAATTTATAAGTCATTTTTAATATATGAGAAGGGATTACATGTTGGTGTAACTGGCTGAGTGAGAGTGGAATAATAATCTATGCATTTAATTTGCAGCAAAAAATAATGTTTGTTGTTCTTGAACATTTTTAATTAAAAGGGCAAAAATGGAATCAGGTGTTTTTTAATCTGCATAAATTAATATGAACAGAAATTTGGCCTAAGAGATTAATACTATTAAAAAGAACACAAGGTGGAGAATCATAATACCTAAATGTTCATTGTTTCCTTTTATGCAGTATTTTTCTCTAGATCTACTCAACCTAAATATTAATCACAAAAATGTAAACTTGTGGTTTAGGATATTGTTCACACCTTTGAAAAGTTAGCCAAATGGTACTAGATAAAGCAGGATGCAGATCTATAGATTAGGATGTAGTCATGATTAACAAGTGACTCTGATGGCTGTGACTCATGCAGTGCCAAGGGATAGGTTTGTATCTTCCTAAGAACAAAATCAAACTTAGTAGTTTCCACTGTGAAAGCCTTGAAACGTCTCCTCTTTTTCAAGGACACAGTGATTTTCCTGGAGGTTAGCCCTTATCCGCTACTGCTTTCTCTGATGCCAGTCTCTCACTCCCTATTATATTTGTCTTTTTTGAGGGCAAGGGGAAGTATCTCCTTTAACATTTTTCTTTATTTTCCCCTATAATTATGCAGCAGGTGCAAGTATTCTATAAGTGCTCATTCACTGGTGCAGAGAAGGAAGGGTCTGTCCCTCAGCCTCAAATGGTAGCTGGTGGCCCACTGACTGTAGAAATCAGCCACTGGCCCAACTGACTTTCCATGGAGATCAAGAACATGGTGGGTGTTAAGAGCCCAAAAGTGAGAGTCAGATGCATCTCAACTCTTTTTTTCATGAAGTTTACTATTTTTGTATTATGCTCAACACAAGTCTTTCTGTGTTTTGTGAGGTAACTGAATTTTTCTTAGCCCTTAACCTGGAGCTGTAATTGATAGTTTGAATCTCCATAGTGACTAGAGACGAGCAAATATTGTGCAAAGACACAGGAACTCAGGTACAGTCCAACTGTAGACAGCTTATTGAACCTTCTGAATGTGGCTCACTTTTCCACAAAATGAGGGATAAAGAGGATGCTATTGCAAGAATTTAGTTAGGCAATATGTCGAGAAACTGTAATGCTGTGCTGATGTAAGATGCTATTAACAAAGTAGTCTCCAAATTGCTCTTTGTGATTGGGTGGCCTTTTGAAGTTTTCAGGACTTAGCTTGACCTAAGAGTATGAGATTTCATTTCTTGTAATTCTGCTCGGTTTGTTTTACTTCTTTCACCCTTAAGAAGTCCTAGCCAGAGCTTCTGCTGTGTCCAGGGAGACTGTAATAAGTGTATGCTGTTTATTTATATATATTTTTTTACTTTTTCTTTGAAAAATTTCAACAAATGAAATACAATCCCTTCAAAGCTGCTCAGTGCAATGTTTCTTCAGTGATGGTCTCCAATTTAGGAAAAAAACTTCATCTTAAATGCTGAATTTCATCTTCTTTTATTTGTTTTACTTACTAACAAGATTAAAAAAACAATTTTTCTTTTTGTTTTTTTGAAGCATTTTAGAATCTTATTTTTTGTGAGCAAAATATCTACATTTTCTTCAAAGCTATCCTACTGTTCTGGAATATTATGACCTTCTGAGATTTAAATTGTAGCGATGCTTCATATATAGCTCTTCCTTTGTAATTATTGTACATTTACCAGAAAGTAGTATATCTTACCACCTGTATTTCATGGCTTATGAATGTGAAAAAATATTGAATATTTTCTATGTGAATTATCAGCGATATCTAATCTGAGAAAAGGAATATACTGCATTTATAAATATTTACCTTACTCTACATATTATATTATAAATAGAATCACCAGTTTAAGTATCACACATTTATATAAATTATTATTTTGGAGGATGAACAGAATGCTTTCAATGCCTTTTCATATCAGCAGTCTATTATCCTCTCTCAAGCTTTGGTAAAGTCAGGTGCCAGATGAAGGGTAATTTGACTTTTCAAGATAGCTTTTTGCTCAAGTAATTGCATTTTCCTAACACCTTATAGATTTAAAAAGTCACAACAGCAAATTATTGGCTAGTACTTGAAACACTATTGATCAAAGAGGTGTTGCTTTCACGCATGACTTCCAAATACTAAACTCCTTGTGTCTAGCTCTTTTGCATTTGAAGTGTGGCGAAAAAACTAAAAAAAAGTAGGTTGAAATGTGAAATAAACAGAGAAACGTGGCTAGAAATATATGCAAGAGAACTGTAGTCTTATTGCAATTATCCTTTTTACTTACTGTGCTTTGACCTAGATTAAAATACATAACTATTAAATTTTGGCATTACTTGGAATCTATTTGTTTTAGGAATATGCCACATCAGCATCTGTCATTAACATGTTATTAACCCATCCCTGATCATGGGAATTATTGAGTAGTCATAATTTTTTTCAGCTCTAATTTCTAATAGCTTTGTCATTATATGTAGACATTAATATAAGAATTGAGACATTTACTTTAATTTTCATGATTTTTATTCAGTGTTTTCACAATCAGCCAGTGACTCAGGGGAGGGGCCAATGCATCTTACATCAAGTCTTAAGTATCCGGTCGCTTGCCTAATCTTTCTAATACCCATGTGCTTTGGTATTAGTTCTCCCACTTCATAATGGCAAAAACTGTAGTGCAGACATCAGTACTTTGTTCAAGGATTGCCAGGCGACTAGCAGTGCAGGGGCTTCCCAGCGAGGTCTGTCTAACAGTCACTCCTCCCTTTGTGCTGCTGTAGCTCGCGTGTCCTTCCCCAAGCCAAGCTTTGTTAAGGTAGGGTGGTGAGTCATGGCTCAACATGGCAGTCTCCAATCTTAGACCATCTCTGCCAGTGTTACAGGAGCAGCTCCAGACCTAAGCATTTCAGGATTCTTGTGAATTCCATAACATGCTACTTTTTCTTATTGCATGGAGGTCTGTCCTGCTGTTTTAACCTTCGAAAGCAGCTTTAAACCAAGCCTTCAGCATGCCCAAACATTTGGGCATTAGATGCTTTGTCTAAGCAGGGCCTGGACAGTCTCAGAGTGGCAGACTTGGGGAGGTTGAGGGTCAGGGCAGCGCCAGCCAAGGGCAAACAGGATACCAGAATCAAATGAATACCATGTTCTACCTCTTCTGTGCCCCCCCTCCTGTTTCCTGGTCTACTCTCTGGAGTGCCCCGGCTTGCGCCCAGAGATGTTCTAAAATTGGAGGCTGCCATCTTGAGCCATGACTCACCACTGCACCTTAACAAAGCTTGGCTTGGGGAAGGGTTGGGTAGGAACTGTAATAAAACATTGGGTGAGTTAATTGCTTCTTCTGAGCCAATCTTAAGGAAGCAGAAGGTATTTAAGAAAGACTCTTAAATATGAGTAATGTCCCTACACAAGCTGCTCAGGAGGGTTCTAATCAGAAGTCCTTCAAAATGTCAAATTCTGCTGTCTGAAGAATTCAACAGACATTTTAGGTTTTTTTTTTTTTTTTTTGTACTTAAGAAGTACTTTTCAAAACCCTAATGACTCAGTGTATGATGGTGTCATTTGTTTATCTTGACTGTCTCGGTTGTTTATCTTTATTCTAAATGCACGAACATTGGTATTTTTACAGAAAAGTAAGTATTCAGTTATTGTATCTACTGATAATTAAAGCACTCAAGCCAACATATTTATATACTTGACAGATATGAATGAGGGACACAGAGAAGGAGATCTCCCCAACCCTGGCCAGTAGTAAGCAGGAGTACTTGCAAACATCAGGGCCCCAGAATGCTGCTTCTGATCTCTCTCTCTTCGGTGCAGCATTAGGGCACACTAGAGAGATAGCTATAACTGCTAGCCCTTTATTCTTTTTTTTTTTTTTTTTTTTTTGGAGACAAGGTATCATTTTGTGGTCCGGGCTGGTCTTGAACTCACAAAGTAGTCTAGGATGGGCTACAACATAGGGTAAGTGCTAGGGAATTGAACCAGGGCCCTGTAGTGTTGGGCAAGCAGTATGACCACTGAGCTACAACCCCTGCCCCAGGCCGCTGGGTTTGTGAGTTGTTCATCCTTTTGAGCCCAGTTACAGAGGTGACTCTAAGAGACAATGCCCCTGCTGGAGGGCCACCCTGCTCTAGGCTCCGCACTGGTTATTACTGCTTCCCATACTCCAAGCCTGACCTGCAGCATCAGCACTGGAGAGCTGGATAGCAATGCAAACTTATAGGGCCCAATGAGACTCAGCATCAGAACTGCTGGGAGCTCTTCAGGGCTGCTAACGCTCTGCAAAATTTGAGAAACATTTTAAGTATTCTCTAACTGGATTGACTCGGAAGGATTACTTAAATATTTAGGTTTGCACCTTTGGTGGTTCTTAGTACTAACTGGTCTTGTTATTACATTATCATATACTGTCTTGTAAGATAGATAACAGAACGAAACTTAAAATGGTGAAACTTTTTAGTTATAAACTTTCCTCATTGAGTCAAGCTTTTGGTGTGTGCAGGACCTTGTTTTTGTCAAGACTGAACTCCTTAAGGATGAGGATCATCCTTTTTATATTCTTGAATACCTAATACAGGCTTCGGAAGGGGGTTGGCACTCAAATCTATTTTTATTTTAGTGAGATGACCTAAGACTCATTTTGGGCCAGAGACAAATATGCCTAAAATGCGGCTTTCCTCTCTATGCGTATTTGGTTTTAGTATACAATGCTGTGTGCCAAAACTTACTAGTTTCATATCTAAGCCTAACATATACTGAAGTCTGTCTATACCTGTGTTGATTGGATCTGTTCTGTGTTCTGAGCTCTGAAGCTTACCCTGTGTGAACTTTGGGTTTAAATGTACTCATATTTAAATATAGTGACTTGTATCCTATGCCCACCTCAGGATTATATAAAGATTTTAAAGAATGGAGCCAGCTGAGGTATAGGTCTGTGGTAGAGCACTTTCCTAGTACCCTCCCAGCACTTCTGCACTTAAAAAAGCAATCAAATAAATATTTTCTAAAAACTACAAGGTCCCATATTGATTTTTTTATAAAACGTTTTTGATTCTCTATGTATATCTGCTTTCCTACCGTTTATTTTTTCTTTTTGGAGACAAGGTTTCACTCTCCAGTCCAGGCTGGTCTTGAACTAACTATGTAGCCCAGGACAGCCTTGGGCTAATCTTCCTGCCCCAACCACCTGAGTGCTGGAATTAGAGGCATGCACCACCTTGCCAGCGCTTGGACAAGAGAACTTAGGTACTTAGTCCTCGCTAAGCAAGCACTTTAACCACTGAGCTATTTCTCTAGCCCCTCTGCCTTTTTTTAAGCATAAAAGGAAAACATTGATTTGAAGTAGAATGAAAAGAGATAGTTTTTGATTTCTCGCTCTCAATGCTTTTTTTTTCCCCTAGCTGGATCATGTGATCTGTCACCAAAAGAGTAGAATTGACTTTGGTAATTTTTCATGTCCTTGTACAATCATTAGGAGAAGTATGTTACCTGGCATGTTCTTACAACATCACAAAGAAAAGGTATTTTTGTTCTGAAGCAGGACTTCCAGGGAACCTGCAGCAAGTCTTAACTCACAATGCCTCATACACCTGCCTGGAATGTTTGTTATTTCTTCCCCTTACAGTCTAACAAGATTACAGTGCCATCTAGGTGGGATTTTCTGGTCTCTGTCTTCTAAGTCAATGTGTTATAAGTTGTTTTTTTAATTTTTATTTTTGCTTACTAGGAAACCTGAACTGGAAGACAATTAGTAAGTTTACTGAGAGCAGTTTTCTTCAATAGAAATTAAACTTTATTGCTTCAGTTCATAAAAAAGTACTCCAAAAGAGGGAGTGTATTGTTAAAATATAAAAAATTTAACTTGCACTTTAAGATGAACTCTTGTAAAAGTGTTTGTGAGACTAGAGTCAAATTTCATCCAATTCTCTTTATCCTTATATAAACAACTAAAAGAGTGACTGATTTATATTACTGATTGTCTATTGATACACTAAATATTTGGAATAATGAATATACAAACTGTAACAACCAGAATATAATTATTCCATACTATTTGCTAAAGAACACAAGCATTTCTATAAAACATTGGTAAAAATTCAGTCTTAGACAATATTTTTGCTCCATAAAAATAAATTATTTACAATGTGCTGCTTGAAGACTATAATTATCTATATCTTGCCATAAAATGAATTTTGGGACCTATAATTTGTTTCAGAGTATTAAACATTTTAATCTCAAGGTCAACAACATTACAAATGAGAAAAAGCTTGGAATATTTCTGTTACAGTTTTATAGTATGATGTGTGGGTTCTCCTAGGCACAGATCGCTGGGAAGCTATATTTCCGGATGACTAGCAAAATGACTGCCGAAATGCATTAATTAACCTTTACATCCACATAAAAGTGTTCTGTGAGAACAAGTGTACACAAAATGTTATCTTTAATCATGACTAATAAAAATGGGTTATTATAAACATGAGTTTTACTACTGGAAATGTCTCCTTGACAAATGACAGGGCCTGATTCTTTTATTAAAGATAATTAAAAATGTCTCACAAGGGATCAGAGCCTTCCCACAGATCTCCCCTGCCTGCCTGCTTTTAATAAGGTAATAAGATGAAGAGAAATTTGAAGTAAAGTCTAATAGTCATATTAGATGTGAGTGCCTGGGCTGTATATCTTTTACTTTTAGGTTTCTTTCATAGAAGGAAATACTAAAATGAAATTTCTAACTTCTATGAAAGGTGAAAAGGGTCCCTCTGAAGTGTACTAACCACAGTGAGACAGCCCTTTGTTCCTTTCAGCATCAGTCATGCCAGTGGTTTCCCATCAGTGCCACGTGTTCAATACATTCCAACCCCAACGGTCTCAGTTCCCTTTACCCAAAGCCTAAATCCTAACAATTGCTTTTGATAAGCCCCATGTTAGCTATTCAAAATCATCACTAGGTTGACAGTATTTCATTTTCAAAGTGTGAGTTTACATTCAGAAAGGCCAAGACCATCTTGAGTCTATGAAGCAAGACATTGGTGTCACAGGTTAGACCTCCATGGCCATCTCTGACGTGGAGCAGATACAACACCAGTGAATGCATAGGTCGAAGAGACAGGTTATGAAAGCACATGTCCTGGGCCCAAATTCTGAATCGGTGTCTGTGCTTCACACGTGGCAGGTCACCGCACTTTTCTATGCCTTATTTTTCTCAGCTGTAACAGGGCCTCCCTTTAGATGACTATGACTATTAGTGTAAAGTGGTTAATACAGTGTCTCATGGCATCTATGTGTTATATAAGGATTAAAATCAATAAGGCACTTCTTGAAAAGAATCTGAAATTTATGTCTATACCAAAAAATGATTATTAAAAGAAAAGAACACTGTAGGAGAACTTTAGTTCATGGTGTTCAAGTTTAGATTTTTATCACCTCCATATGAGGTTATGTATATGGCTGTGAGAACCCGCTGGGATTACATGCATTATTTTTATATTGCTGTCTTAGCATGTGTTCCTTCCTTTTAATACACCAGGTTCTATAACAATCAAAGGTTTTCCAGCATCTGAGAGTCTCTGGAATGAACAGTCAAAAGCAAGAACGAAGGAATGGCTAATCTGGAGACTCAGTCTAACTTCATGTGAGTGGCAGTGTGTTGTACCAGGCTTTACCCAGTTTTGTTTGGGACGATGTGTTCAAAACCCTATGAGAAATGCTGCTGCTGCATTGCTACTTTGAGATGTTTCATGTATAGTATGATTTTTGAAGACAGAATTTGCAGAAATGTGGTAATGTTATGTGGTCAGCCGCCCACTGCATGGGAGAGCTCACATATGGTGTCTTCGACGGCATTCCTCGAAGACTCTTTTTTTCTAGGTTGATTTTCTTAGAAAGGGAATATTGACTAATAGAGGTCTTTTATTCAGGTTAAATAAGCAGAAAAAAAAGCACAGTCTGCTTTCAAATATGCAGCCATACTCAACAAAGTCCTAATAATTTTCTCATGTGGTATGCAGGAAAAAATACTCTTGTTAGACTGCTTGGCAAGACCTCTAACCACTGAGATATGTTATATGGCCCCTAGACTAAGCCGATAAGTAGTAAATATGCTACACATGGGAAGACATTTTAAGTGTGGTTTAATTTTGTTTTAATTTCTTTATTATGTGGATTATTTGTGTGAATTAGATTAGAGTAAATGAAGTTTTAAACTTTGACATTATTCCACATCTAAAAGACTCTTGGTTGAATTCTTGTTCTGCATAACCGTGAACTAGCTAGCATTAATTTTTTATTCTTTCTCTACTATGCCAGAAGCCACATTTGTCAGACAGAAAGCGTGCACACATGCACACACACGTGCATGCACACTTTCATTTCCCCCACGATTTTCCTGAAGGTCTTCTGTTGGATTCTGTAATATAAGGATATTTCACACAATCTAATTAAGAGAGAACAATGGCACAGATCGCACAATCCTCAGAGGAATAAAATCCCCAAGTGTACACGTTTGGAAGTGAAATATTTTGTAAAGATTGCTGTAGATTTAAAAATGTGAACACACACACCACTACCTTGTTATGAGAGGCACATGCATGTCATAACTTTGCATTTCTAACACTGATGGCTTGGTGGTCAGAATCAGCACTATCTGGGGTTTTGTTAGGAATGGAGGGCGTCTGGTCCCAACCCAGACCAACCAAGTCAGCATCCGAGCTTTGGCAACAATCCCAGGTCCTTCACATACACATTAAATGTTGAGGAAACACAGTAATACACTGATAAACATTTACAGGTGGATTATAGTAAAAGAGAAAAAGAATTTGCTTTTCGTTGCAGACATGAAATATTTCACTTTTGATGATCCTAAATATTCATTTATGCTTATGTTTTTTCTTCCCTAAAATTAACATTAATATTCTATTAAAAATAAATAAAAAGCTAGTGAAAAGCTTTAGTAAAACTTTTTTTTGTCAGCTTTCAGGTTACAGATTCAAGTTTCAAAATGAAAGGTGACAAAAACCTCCCCAGGTTTAAGTCACATATGATTTGGTTTAAATAGGTGTCCTTAAGTGGAAAAGAGTAACAGAAGCTGGATAGAAAAAAGATAGTCACAGTTTTGGTGCCTCCTTGTTAGGGTCACTTCACTTCTACCTGCTTGACGTGGTACTCTGCATCTTCCCTGAGGTGGGGGGCTCTGATATTAGGTGTGTCTCAAAAAATAGGGTCCATTTTAAGTAAACAATCAAGTAACGATTTTAATGTATTCCTTTACATAAAATTAAGGCATTTTGTCCTGAATAGTTTTATTATCACTGTTAACATTTTTATATTATTAGTTCTCTACAAAAACTCTATAAGTAATGTAAATGATATCACAGTGACTGCATAATGAAACTAGGAAATAAAATCATGAGGAAATAATTATTTAAGGTCTATGCCTATTTGTACATTATGTTTATTTAATTTTATGTCATTAAAAAGATGCATAGACATGATATTCTTTCATTGCATAAACATTCCTAGTTTTGTTTTTAAGATTTTATTAGACAATATTTGAAGCAAGGAAGGTCTAAGGAAAAAAAAAAAAATCTAGCATTTGCTTCTTTGGAGGCCTTTATTGCCCTCTAGTGGGGTGTAAAGCTAACGCACACACAAAGATTTTTTTTTTAATTGAGAGAACTAGGAAAGAGAACCAGCCCGGATTCTGGAAACATCTGGGTCACTAGCTAAATCAGCATTTTCTCCTGGCCTGGCAATACTTTTTTTTTTTTTGCCATTTTAATATAAAGCCACAGATCTGTCATGAGAGAACAATGTGTGGTTTTCCACAAACGAAACTGATGGGAGCTGGGTTAGTTCTCAGCGTGTGGGGTTGGCCACACCCAGGTCAGACTGGCTTCCTCCAGCTAACGGATGGCATGAGCATATGGTGGTTTTACTCAGTCGAAGTAAAATAAATTAAAACCAGAAAATGATTGATAGATCAAGAATTTTCCTAAAGGTGACCTGGATTATCAATGACCAAGTCTTCAGTTCAATGCATTTTTGATTCAGTCTCATTTTATTTTCAGTTATTAAGGCTTTGCTTAAAATGCTTCATGATAGTTACAATTAGATATTCACAGGATTAAGTAAATATTTCTATACTAAATTCACAGAAGGGAAACAGTTTCATTAAGATAAATCAGCTTTATGGCACCCTGAGAGGACTTTTCCAGAATCTAAATACAATGTAGCATCTTGCAACATTTCTTGGAGAGTGACTTGATGGCAGCAATATTGTGCTAAATCAAATGCTACTCTTACAATCTCTCCATTACTAATGAAAAATAAAAACCAACAGGCACCAAAACATTTTATGTAGCAAATAAAATCTTGCTAATTTTTTTTGTGGTTAAGGGTAGAGATAATTATTCTAAAAAATGCCATCCTCTCCCTTAGAAAAGGATAATTTACTACAAACTTGTCATACTGCAAAAATCATTTAGACTAAAAAAGTTCTAGATTTTAATATCCTTAATTTTCCAATCAATTATCATTTAAAAATATCTTTTCAGATAGTGTTAACATGCACAGACAGACACCTTCAGATTGATTTCTATGGCCAAGGTGCTACACTGAGCTGCATAGGTCAGTAGCACCTAGTGTAGGCTACATACATATGATTAATTGATAAGCTACTTTTATTTCACCTTCAGTTTTCCCCTGAAAACTTGATCAAATCGTCAGCCTTTCCTTTCTAGTTACTACTATATGCACTTGTAAGGTGCCTACTTCATTAGAGAAGACATGGACAATATTATGTGCACTTAGTACAGTCGTGTTGAGCACAACACTCATTTAATGGATCAGGAAAAAGTGCCCATCCTAGTGATTAATTAATCAGCTTTGCAAACGGATAGTTTCCAAATCTATTATTTTAACACTGCAATTGCAGAGGGACTGTTTCTTTTCATGATTTGCAAATGCACCCTAACCACGACAGAAAGGATCTAGCGTTCTTGAGTGGGATTTTTATTGGACGGCTGCAACCACTTGACAACCTGTGTTTCTGTGGAGAATTGAGACCCTTATAAAGAATCAGCTATAGGAAAAACAGTTTCTTTGGGGGAGAAACAGTTAAAATTTTGTTCATTCTCTATATTTGTATGCTTATAGATGGAGGGTTATAACATTTCAATTCTATATGTATAATTTTCACCCACTGCCTCTGCAAACAATTCTCTGGAGAATTTTCCGGCGATCGCTGGCTAACAAGACCCTGCCCAGAGCCAGCACCTACGCATGTGCTCCACGCACATGAGGGTACATAACCCTGACATGAAGACAAATTGTATTTGCCTTATAATTTAAACGAACAACTGGGGACCAAATTTCATTTTCGGGAAACCAAGAAGGCGAGGCAGAATAGGAAGAAGACAAGTGTAAGAGTTAAATCGCTTTTTCTTAAGAGCAATCAATGTCCCTTTTTATAACAAACGAGGACAGATAAGGCTTCTGCATCTCGGAATAATGATGACTTGCAGTAACACCCATGAGGACGGTGAGTTTGCAGGCTCCCTCCTGCAGCAGAGCCTCCCAGAGGGGGTGCGCGCCGCGGAGGGGGATCGCCCCCCCCCGCCCCCCAACCTTCCCGGACTGGCGAACGGTGGCGAGCCGGGGCAGCTCGGGACACTGCGCTGAAACCCGTCTCCCGGGTCGCTCAGGCGGGGGCGGGCGCCCAGCTCCGGAAGGCAGCGGGGCGCTCTGCAGGCTGGCGACGCTCCAAGCGCCGGATCGCCAGGTGCGCCCCCACCCGGCCAGCGGCTCCGACCCCCGGCAGGGACGGGCGGGACGGAGCCGCGCCCTGCCGCAGGAACGAGGGTCTCCCCTAGACACCCTCTGCGGGGTATCCATTCTGGGAGATCAGAGAGAACAGAGGGTGGGTGTTGGCTGGGGTTGGGGAAAAGCATCACGGACCCCAGTGGGCCGCGTGTGGCTGAGAAACCTCCTCGCACCTGGGGAAGGGGTCACCTCTGCTGTCTGGCGGCCGGCGAGGTGGGGCCGCGCCTTTGTGTGGCCGGGCGGGGCTCGCGCCGGCTTCTCTGCAGAGCCACCCAATCGCCTGGGAGGGGCTCGCCTCGGGACCAAGAGCCACGCCGGGTGTTCGCACGCGCCCAGGGGTGCCGAGGCTGTTCTGGACTGCGAGGCTGGAAAAGGGGCTTCCAGGACCGCAGCCCACTTATCGGCCCCTCCCAAGCGCCCCGCCAGCCTCGAGCCCAAGCGAAGGGTGGGGCAGGGCGGAGCCGTCCAGACGGATCCCTGCCCGCAGCCTTTTCCCTTTTCCGCATCCCGCAGCGGGCTCCTGGGGGAGGGGTGCCGCCAGCATCCGCCTGATCGCGGGCCCTTTCGTGCTGCCCGGTCCTGGGGCACTGAGTGCCCGGACCATGGGGCACGCGAGGCGCAAAGCCGAGTGGGGATGAAGGCCTTGGATCGGGCATCTTGTCCGATCTAGGTTAAACCTAGGAGATCGCCCGGCGTTGGCTCTGCCCGACCCACGTAATAGTAATCGCACACGTCTCAACTTAGGACCTTGACCTTTTCGGCTGTACGTGTACGTGTCTTATCGACATCGTTATCTGCACACACCACAGTATCTGCAGCTTTCCCTGACGGCGATCAAAGGCGTTCAGGAAGGCTTTAGCGGCGATTATGTCCAAACGCAAATTGATGCGGTTCTGAAAAGAAAAACGTTAACCCGCTGCCCTCCTCTTCCCCTTCCGCGGAACAATGCGGCCAGGGCGGGGCGGGTGGGACGGGTGGTCAGGGCTCTGGGAAGCCGAGGCCAAGAGCCACGACCACCGGGTGCGGGCGGGGCGGGGCGCCGCCGTCCCAGCAAGGTCGGGAGCCGGGGTGTCGCGCTGCGCTCCCCACCGGGCTCCGTTCCCCTGAAGACTCCGAGCAGGGTGGGGGTAGGGGGCGGCGCCGTCCCGCCCAGGGTGGGGCTGTCCGCATTGTGGCCCAGCGCCGCAGGTGCCACCCCCACCCCGCCCCGGGACCGTGGGTCCGCACACAAAGAAACCCCACCCCTGCGCCTTCCGAGCCGGGTCCCTCGACCCCTCCCCAGCGCCCGCTCCCCGCCCCCGCAGCTGCCCACCCGCGCCCTCCACGCCCTCCCTGGCTCCCTCCCTTCTTCCTCTCCTTTCCCTAAAACAAAGAAGCGGAGTCCCCCCCACCCCCACCCCGTCGCCTTACCCCCCAGCACCGCGCCCCAGGACTAGCGGTTTTTCCCACAAGACAATACCATAAAATGTGCCCGGCTTCCCCTTCACCACCCTGTCTCCACCCATCTTTCTAACAGCCCAGGAGGGATGGGCACGGCTTTGACTTGGCGTTTCTCTTTTTCCCCTTCTCCAGCCTCGCCCCTTCCCCTTCCCCATTTCATTTTTTAACTACAGAAGACATAGAGGACGTTACAGCACTTTCCACAATGTCCTTTGACCCCAGTTAAGGCAGGCGGTCAACAGCCCCTCCTCTCAGGATGACTGGGCTTTAAATTTTAAATATCGAAACAGGGTGGATTCCTTATCCACGAAGGGTAACTTACCTGCTCCTGTCTAAAAGAAATCCTTCCCTTCAGATGTCCAAGGACCCCCCTTTCCTCCCACCCACCTCCCCCGAGCTAACTCCGACCCTCCTGGATTGCCATCAACGTCTTTTTCTTTATAAAATACTTCCGAGTGCCCTCAAAGCTCTAAAAGCGAGAGCGAGAGGGGGCTCCAGCTCGAGCCCGGGAAGAACGAGGCGCGATGCCTTACCCATTGCTGTTTTAGCCATTGTCGGGGACGTGCAGATGCTGAGCAGCGCCAAGGCGGAGGGTCCGGCTACGGCAGCGGAGAGAGCGAGAGGAGACTGAATAAGGCACTGAGACTGCAGAGTGGGACCGTGCTAGAGAAAGAGCAGGAGGCAGGAGCCCATGAATAATTATCACTCAGAAGCTCAAGCAGATTGGCTCCCAAGGTCCCCTGACACGACTCCCGCAGAGTCAGAATCTCCAGGCATTAAATATTGATCGGCCAATGGTGCTGGAGTACAAAGTACCAGAATGCAGTTTGAAATGGAAATCAGTCCTTCCCTGGCAGCTCCCCCCGTGTTAGGGACCTGATAGTACAGTCCAAGGAGAGAGGCGCTGTAGCCTGGAAGCCTCCTAGGAGCTAAGAACTGGGCTGCGCCTTACCTGGGCGCCGGGGGTCTGGTCTCTGGGCACGCTTTTTTTGTTGCACAGATAGACATACGAATGGGAAAGTGATTCAGCAGCCTGAGAAGTCCTCATAACATGTGGGCTTATAGAAAAAAATCTTTCGGACACTATGTTATTATTATTTTGTGTTTTTTTCTTTCATCTTTGGCCCTGTCCTTGGTAGGTTCTGGTCTCTCAGGGCTAGCCTGAGCCTGGCTGTGGTGGTAATTCGGAGCAGCTGTGTTTTATTGTCCTTTACCCACTCGTGCAGCTAGACGCAGGCGTCTCTGAACTCTTAAAGCGCCCTTAAGAGAGGAAGGCCTCATGCTTAATCCACTCGCAACACAGGAAAGGAGTACTGGATGCTTGGGAACAGGGACAGTGATTAGGAGACACCTGGACCTGGGGGAGTAGGAGGGGGGTTCTGTCTTCAGTGTCCATGTCACATGCATCTGGTAACAGGGCACTGGGGGAGCCCACGGTGGATGCCACTCTGCCCCTGAGATATAAGGTTGAAATCCTAGTGACCTTCCTGAGCTCTACAGAGAGCTCTTTACATAGGAAGCTTGACAGAGGTGAAAGACGAGGTCTGGGGCATGATTTTGCTGTGATCTAGACTCTGGATGTAAGCCAAGGAAAACTGCGTTCAGCTTTCATATTGTGTAATGCAGCAGATAAGGATCATTGGGACCAACTGTGACCAAAGTTTTCACCATAAGGAAGGCATTCATTAATTCATTTTTATATCTGATGAATTTAGTCATTGATTCATTCTTTCTCACTTAAATATTTATTGAGCATTTGCCATGTGCATAGCATTGAAGACACAGAAATGGAGAGTATTTTAGGACATACAAAATCTAATCCCTATTAATTTAATTCTTCTGTAAGCTCAGTGAATCAGTTGGAACTCATGCAGAAATTGTAGTTATGATATTAAAAGTAGGCAAAGAATTGCTAATTTCAATGTACTTAAAAGCTGAAAGAATATCACATCATTACAACCGTGAAAATATATAAGGCCTTTTAAGTTTTAATCTAATTTAAAACTTAATATTTAGTCTCATGAATGAAATACATTTTTAGTAGCTTTCTACCAAATCACATTTCAAATTTTCATTTTAGTGTTACGCAGTTTCAAAGGCATTTGGAAGCTAAGAGAGCGCTCTCCTTGGTGCTGAAACAATCTTTTTCACCTCCTGAAAACTTGTAAAGACATTTTAGCACCATGGACGTCTTGCTAAATGATAGGAAGATACTGGAATTGGAGCATTTCTGACTTGCTGAATCATGGGGAAAATAAAAAATGAAGTGGAGATCAATAACATTATTTCTTGAACAGGAAGATTAGAAATTATTGTTCCTGTCATTGTACAGGTCTGCGACTATGACACAGCAAGAGAGCAGTCTGAAAATTGGCAGGGCCTGGAAATAAATAACCATTTTGTTCCGCTTTATGGTCATTTCCCAGTATGAATGTGGGAGATAATTCCCTCTCAGAGGAGCAGTTACCAGTCATGAGATGAAGGATCTTCAGCACGTCTGTGTGACTAACATCTTTAAATATTGTTCTTTCCCCCGGTTATGCCACTCCCCCTCAGCTGCGTGTTACTTCCTCTGTACAGTCTTCTACCACTTTGGAGACCAGGGGCTCAAAGTTGTGGCAATAATACCTCAGTGAGATCTATTGCACCCTGGTCGCTATAAGAAAGCAAAATGTGCATTCTACTGTTGTGATTTTTCATTCTGATGAACGTTATTTATTGACAAGAAAATGAGAGGGAGGTCAGTATATGCAGGAGAAAATATCAGAATTATAGTTCATTTCTATTTTGACTTCCTGGGTGCTATCCGCCTAACTCCAGTTACGGATGGTTTCTGAATAATGTCAAACAGGAGAGGAGAAATGTTCACGTGACTCATTATAAATTATTAAGATAACAGGTTATTACTAACTGGCTTAAAAAGCTAAATAAAGTCAAAGATGTACATCATTATTAGTTATTATTATTATTATTAATTCACTTTTAAAATTACAAGGTGCTTTTATGCATCTTTGCCTGCCTGGAAGGGTAAGGGAAAAATAGGAACAGAGACATTGTATTTGGTAGTTCTTTTCATTTACTCACTCAGCCAATTTATTCATTCATTCAACAAATATTTACTTATGAAATCAACTAAGCTTCTCCATATGAATCTAAAATATAGAAGATTAAGAAAATTTAGAAAAATATTATTAGCTTTTGAGACTAAATACCTCCTTAGGGAAATGTTATTAACTTTTGAGATTAAATTTTATCTTGTGTATCAAAGAAATTTTTATCTATTTAAGAAAATGTTATTACTTTTTGAGATTAAATATCATCCTGTGTATAAGAGAACTTTTGGTTGCAAATAATAGAAAATTAGAAAAACCTAGCCAAACTGGGATTAGTTGACTTCTTCAACTACGGAGTGGGCCCTGCTCTGATGTACCTGAAGCAAATGTTATTGATGGGTATTAGTGAACATCCAAATTCAAGAATAGATACAGATATGCTCAGTGTAAACATAAGGACAATCATACCTATCTTGAAGGGATTTGAGTTCACTGACGGGTTATCATATTTCAGCTGCATGCATCGTCATGTACACTTAATAAATTATAGGTTCTATTACTGTGTCTATGGCTTCCAGCACATTTAAACTTTTAAGGATTGAGTAGGATAGATATTACATCTTCCATTGAGCTTGGCCTCACGATTCACGTGACAGAGTACCAGTAAGGGCTTGTGAATAATAATAGTAAATAATAATACACTATTGGAAATGACTTAAAATGATTGAACTCAGTGAAGTCATGTTGATGGATTGGATCACTCTTCTTTGCCTAGCTCATGTTTGGACATACCAGACTATTTATTATTTAAAAAATTTATATACTGACCCATTCTCTAAAGGGCAGGCAAGGGTAGAGTTTACATTAGTCTTAGGCCTTTGTTAGTTTTTGATCATCTTCAACAATAGTAAGCTGAAGTTGTGAAAATCAACAACGCGCTAACAGAGACTTTAATTGTTTCATGTTATAACTTATTGTGTGTCATCTCTGCAAGGATGCCTGAGATCTGCTTCCAAACCAGAGAGGAACAGTTACTTTGGAGGATTAGCTGATGTCATCCCACAGTCACATGATTTACTGCTACTAATAGTCTCATGTTTGGGAAAGAATTCTGCAGTAATGATTAGAAGTTAGTAAGACATGAATTAACTGTTTTGATCTGGACTTAACTAATTACAAAGAAAGTTTGAAAAATAAGAGTCATAGAACTTATTCAGTTGGTTAGAAATGTAGGATATCATGCAATTACAGATGAAAATACCTGGATGGAACCGTGCCTAAAACAATCACACACACAAAATATTTAATTGACCAACATTTTGATTATTTTTTCATATTGTCCTTTAACAAAACTGTTCAGTATGATTTATTCAAAAAGAAACTTATTCCAAGGAGGGATAATTGATATTCTTTATTAACAATACAATTTGTTAAAATATTTGCCACTGTTATTTTTGAAATGTAGAATCAACATTATTTTGTTATTTTCTCTTCAATTAGTTATGTGTAACTAAAGAATGCTTAGTTATCATCTTTTCTGCGCTTGGCTTGCATAAGTACAGTCTAAAGAAGACTTGTACATTTTAGTAATTAGTATCATCCACCCCCAGAAGCAAACTGACTGAGATGGGTAAATCCTACTGATGAATTGAACTTTTTTGGGAAATAAACTTGCTCATCATAAGAAAAACTTGATATGTTTAATTTGCTGAACATTCACACTAAATTGGCAATACTGAAAAACTGCTACCTTGGTGGCAATTGCTGTTAACTTTTCCATCCTCAACATGAGCTGATTTACAGCTTGAATCTAGGCAGAGTTGGACACCACTGAAACCAAGAAGCTGGATCCTCCCTGGATTTCACTCAGCTTCTTAGCTTGTAATCTTGAATAAGAATATGTTGGAGAAAGTTCTGACGTCTTGGAGAAGAAAGCTATGAGAAATACAATTCACTGTATATCTCCACAAGCTTTGTTTTATTTTTTAAATGGAAGCCATATTGTGAACACTGCAATATACAGACGACTAGGGTCAATTATCTAGGAATTTAATTCTTTTAAATCACAACTAGAAAGGGAAGAAAGAGGATTCAGGAAAGAAAAATGGAAATGCATCTCATTATACTGCTTATTATCAATATGTCATCGATTAACTCCTTCTTTGACTGTCTGGACTTCTCCACTCCATCCTGCTGCATTGTCAAATCAAATAGAATTGAATTAATAGTTGTAGGTAAGATTTTAAAAGCTGTTTCATCAAAAATTCCCTTTGAGGCCAGCCCAGTGTGCAGGCCTGTAATGCCACCACTTTGGGAAGTGGAGGCAGGAGGACCGTAAATTCAAGCACAGGATGGGCAGTGTAGCTACTTTGGAGACCCTGTCTCAAAATCAAAAACTGAAAAATAAGTAGTTCAGTGCGAAGGTCTTGGAATTTGAACCCATTACCAAAAAAAAAAAAAAAAAAAAAAAATTTACAGAACATATCTTTGAACTTACCTATAGAAAATAGCATCTCATTCATTTTTTTCTTATCTCCTTGCATCTTGAAGGCATCTTCCTTTATTCCATAATTGCTTTCCTAACCATAGACTAAGAACCCCCATCTAACATTTTAGGAGTTCAACTTAGCAGGAACAGCAAATGCTGCCAATTCCTACTTAAGTTTTTGTCACATTCTATTTCAAATCAACATAACAAAGAGAGAAAACAACAAAATTATATGAATCAAATTAAGATATTATCAAGATTCCATTGCTTTTGTTTTTCTTTCCTTTTTCTTTTTTTGCTACATTCTTTAAAATAAAATCTGAAATATCATTTAAATTCACTTAATTATTTAAGTAGATACCTCTAAAAAGCATGAACTTTTTCTAATATAAATACGACTCTATTATTATACTGATTCTGCACAATTTAACAATAATTCATTAGCATAATCTCATGTCTAGCCCATAATCACCTCTTTCTTGCTTTCTTACTTTCTTTTTTTCTTTCTTTTCTTTCCTTTTTTTTTCTAAAGTACTGGAGATATATACTAGGTTCTTCACTCTGAGCTACATCCCCAGCCCATTTTTAATTTTTTATTTATTTTTTGATTCTGAGACAGAGTCTCACTAAGTCATTAAGTTGCCAAGGCTGGGCATGAATTTGCAGTTCTCCTGCCTCAGCCTCCGAGTGTTGGGATTATAGGCTTGCACCACTGAGCCATGTTCACATTTTCATGATTGCCTCAAAAATGGCCATTTTATAGTTCTCATATTGAAAGAGGATATAAATATGGTTCGCACATCATACTTGGGTTTACATTATTAAATTTTCTTTGAATCTGCAACCATCCTCCTTCCATTAAAAAAATTCTTACCATTGATTTTCTTGTTGAATCCGAGTCACCTGTCTTCTGCATTTTCTTACGTTTTGGCTGTGACTGGTTCCAGTGTGGTGGTAGAAGTTGTGTTCCCATGTTTCCTGTAAGGAAAGTCAACTTCTGAGATGGATTAGGTTCAGGAACATCCTACCAAAGAATGGCTCAGATATATTCCATTTAATTAACACACAGCTGATATTTGTTCACATGTGCTGATGATAAATTGTGGAACTAAGGCAGAAAAGGCAATATAAAAACAAAATCCAAGGAATCTGAGAAATGGTGAAACATTATTTTTTATCCGTAAGTGCTGATTAGTTACAATTTAACAGGAGATATATTTTTCACAAAGCAGGCTGGCATTTGTCAGAGAATTTTTTGAAAAATCTTGTGGCTGAAAGTGACAGAAAAGATGACGTTTCCAGGTATGGAGGTTGAGAAATTCTTTCCTAAACTCTCAGCTTAGCAAAAGTGCATCGTGTCTTCATTTTGAAGACTTGGCTCATTTTGGTCAAAGTCAGTTAAGTGAACCGTGATAGTGTCAGTCTTTTTTTGTGCAACGTTGTGATGAACTGAATGTTTGTGGTCCGCCTTCCCCTGCCTCCAGTTTGTATGCTGAAATCTTAAGATGATGGTAACAGGAAGTGCAGTAGGAAGTAATTAGTTATGAGAGTGGACCCTTCATGAATGGGATTAGTGCCTGTATAGGAGATGCCCTAATGCTCTCTTCCCTCATCCTTCCACAGGTGAGAACACAGCTAGAGAGCAAGCTCTCACTGAATATTAAATCTACTAGTGCCTTGTTCTTGTACTTTTCAGCCTGAAACCGTGAGACATGAGTTGTGTTGCTTATAAGCTCTTTAGTTTATGGTATCTTTATTAGAGTGGCATGAACAGACTAAGAGATATATTGCTGGGTATCAACTTAGCACAATGGCACTGTAGTAATGTTTAAACATTTGCATATAAGTAAATAGAAAACAAGAGATACGAGGATAATAATAAATGTCAAAAATATTTGGACTCCCACTTTGCATCTAATTTTACCTGACCTAGAAACATTCAGGACAATACGCCTCATGTTCATTTTGAGCCAACTTTAAATAATTATGTAGTTCTTTCTCCCCTTCCAAATTAATGACTCCACTTTTTTTTTCTGACATGTTTATCCAGGTGTTATTGTTGTATTCACGCAATAGATGTTTGGTCTATAAATAGTCAGGGGCAATATATTTTTAGCTACTACTATTCTAGTCAGTAAGTTTATGTTGCTTAGGTGTGCTTCTAACATTTGGGCTGTTTTATTTGTGTTTGGTCACTGTGACTATTTAAGGTATCATGTCAACCTGAAGGGATGAGGAAATCCCTAATGCAGTTAATCCGCAGGGCAAAGTATGGGTGTGGCTGATTGACTTATGCTCCAGCAAAAGAGGAAAGAAAGCCCACCCTAGATGTGGGTGGCTCAGCGAATAGACTGGCAACTTGAACAAAGTAAAAAGGAAAAAGAAAAGATTATTGGAGCTTCATCTTCTGGGAGAGCTCTGGTCTTCTGTCATTTCTGTAGATGTTTACTTCTCCCTTGCAGATTTGCTCTGGTTTTTAGGTTTTCACCTTTGGACTTTGATCCGTCGCCGCTGTCCTATAGTGTCAGATAGGTGCTCTCCTATCTCACATCTGAGCAGCTGCTAGGCCTCCCAGCCCCCACACCTGCAGACAGCCATTTTGGACTCTCTTTGGATTTCTAAATCAATCTAATAAATAAACTTCTGTTTATTCTGTTTCACTAAGAACACTCACCAATACAGTTACAGACAGTTATAAAATGTGGATTATATATTTTCATCTACAAAGAAAAAATGAGCTATGATAATTACAGAAATGGCAACGTTTGGTCACTCTTAAGCCTCCCAGGAGAAATTTTCTCTCCAATATTTTTGAGATGTTGGGGTCAATATGCCTTTGTTGCTCTGAGTGCTTTGCGTAGTATGTACATTAAGTCCTGGACACTTAATTGGATGCCACTGAATAAATGTCTTGGGAATATCCAAGTCCATTACTGTACATAAGTCAGTCAGTGCTGAGATGTCACTTTTCCCCTTGTAGACAGATTGCTACATTTTCAGTAAGTACTTCTGGATTCAAGAAATCAGAGAGGAAACTTTCTTCTAACACCAACAGCAACAAAATCAGAATCATATATATCAGGGTTCTTTAGATATATAAATATCTATATAGGTACATATTTAAATAGTACACATGTATTTAAACCGTATACGTGATTTAAGAATATGATTTGTTCATCTATTCATATATTTTGTTTGTGTCTTAGTTGCTCTTTCATTGCTGTGACACAATATCTGACACCCACAAGTTAAGGGAGGAAAGGTTTATTTTAGCTCATAGTTTCAGAAGGTCTCATCCTGCAATGGCGGAAGCACATGGGAGAGGCCCAGCCAGAGAGAAGATGTTCATGGCATGGCAAACAGGAAGCCGAATGAAGTAGGGAGGGTGGGCCATGCCCAGGGACCTGCCCCTTTCAGGTCAAGCCCCAGTTATCTGATTGGCCCTTGTGGATCAAAACCTAGGTAGTACTTTGTATCTATGGGAAATTTGTTCCAGGATTTACTCACTATCCATCTCCAGGAACCAAAGTCTGTGATTGCTCAAGTTCACTATATAAAATGGTGTAGTATTATTCACATATAACCTGTACTTATCATTTTGTATGCTTCAAATCATCTCTAGATTACTTCCAGTGTCTAATTCATATGTAAGCACAATATAAATAGTCTATACTGTATTGTTTTGGGAAGAATAATAAGAAGAAAGAGGCTGTGCATGCTCACCACAGGTGAATCTTTTCCTCCCCAATAATTTGCAAGTTGTAATTGAATCTGCCAATACATAAATGATGAATACTGTATTTTGAAATTAGTGTGATATCTTGAACTTTATTACTTTTACTCAAGACTTTTTTGGCTTCTTATTCCTCTTTAGTTCCATAAGACACTTGGATTTTTGAAAAAGGTCATTGAGATTTTGATAGGGATTTTATTCAATCTCTAGAATAGTTTTGGTAGTATAGATTTTTCAAAAATATTCTGAGTCTTCTCACTCATAAACATGATACATATTTTCATTTATTCATGTTTTATTCAATTTCTTTCATCAATAATTTATAGTTTTCAATGTAAAAATCTTTTAGGTTCTAGTTAAGCTCAAGTATTTTATTTTTGATGTTATTATAAATTGATTTTTTTGTTTTTTGATGGTTATTTATTAGTGTAGATAATGCTACTGATTTTGTATTTGATTTACATCCTATGGCTACTGAATATATTTAGTTCTAATAATTTTTCTGTGGTATCTAGAGTTTTCTATAAATAGATCATGACATCTGCAAACAGTGACAACTTCACTTCTTCCTTCTCTATTTGGATGGCTTTTATTTTATTTTTTCTTGTTTAATAACTTCGGCTAGGATTCTTTTCTTTTTGTGCTACCGTAAGCAGAAGTGGGGAATAGGGACTTCCTTGGTTTTTTTTTCTAATCTTATATGAAAAGCTGAAAGCTTCTTACCACCTGTGTGGTGTTAATTTTGGGCTTGCCATTTATGGTCTTCTTGTGCTGAGGAACAGGCCCTCTGTACCTAATTTCTTTAAAGTTTTAGTTAGAAAAAGGTCTTGAATTTTGTCAGATTTTTTTGCATCTATTGATATGATCATGAATGATTTTAATTTTTTAATCTGTTGGAGGGATACATCACAATTACTAAATTATTTGTACTGAAAAATTTTTTAATTCCATGATTCAATATTACTTATTTATAGTTTATTAACCTTTCAGGTGCTGTTGGATTTGTTTTCTAATATTTCACAGGGCTATATGATTTGTAATTTTCTCATAGTGCTCTTGACAGGCTTTGAAATTAGGATAATGCTGGCCTCATAAAATAATCAATTGATTTTTTATTTTACACTTCTATTGATCAGTTTATTTAACCAGTCATTATTGGTGAACAATTGACTTGTTTCCAGTTTTTAGTATAAAAAATAAGTCTGGAGTGAATAAACTTACATACAAAACATGTCAAAATCTTGCTGCTTTTTGACAGATCTAGATGTGGAACTTCAGAGTCAAAAGGAAAAATGCATAAGCAATTTTAACAGATATTTTCAAGTATCTACTTATTTGTGTGTATCTTTTCCAGCTCTTACATAATTATTCCATTACAGTAAAATAATATACTGCCAATTTGAATTTTTGCATCTTGTAGGTGAGACATATATTAAGTAAAATTTAACTTGTAAGTTACTTTGATCATCTTCTTATACGCTTCATTTCCTCTGTTTTGTTTGTTCACTCTTTTTTTGGCTCAGGTTTCTGTCTTTTATGTTTGAAAACTTAGGCTATTTTTGTTTGAAGAAATGTTGCACCTGTGTTGCATTTTGTGCACTTGTTCTTTATGTTTCTTTCCAGTATTTTCCCTGTACAAAGTTTTTATTTCTTATTTTATTGCATTTGAATGTATTGTCTCTGAACGTGTCTCTCTCAGGACATACAGAAATTCAACTTCATTTTATTTTTCTTTCGGGTAGCTTTTTAAATTTTTATATTCTAAACCTTTGTCTTGTCAGCGTGAAGTTAAGATGTGGTTTTATCTTTTTTGTTCAATACTGTTGTAAAACAACCATTTTTTCCCCACTGATTTACAATGTCATCATCTTGCATACATGAATGTTCTCTTGAGGTTGAAAATTTTGTACAAATATTTATAGTACCAGAGCTAGCTGTTCTTTTTAATATCCAGTAGAATCAAAAGGCATTCATTTAAAATAATATCAAATTAATCCTTGGATTTAGTTATAGGCAATTCATTCTGGACTTCCTTGAAACATGAACATTGGAGATTAAAAACAGAAGTACAATTTCCAAGACAGTGTCATACAGAATACTACAAAGATGAATAAACCATCGACTCTAATGAGGAGCTTCATGAGAGAGACAAAGCGATTATTTCAATATGTTTTCCAATGTAAACATTATCATTAACTCTGAATGCAACGTCTGCACAGATACTTATGTGAACACAGATTCCTCAAAAACAAGATGTAAATAAACCAAGAAGGCAAAAGGTAGAATAATTATGTCCACTCCTTGTTTATTATTGTTTGTCCTAAATCTTATTTTCATGGTTGACCTAATAAGCGAGTAAATCAAGCTGAGTAGATTAAGAACAACACACAAATGTGGAGGGAGAAGGTTGTGTGGATGAGGGAGCACCAAGCTAGTGGGCTCTTTGGGTTCTGGTTCTATTTCATATGAAGGCCAGGATGCATTGTGCGATCATAGGAATTCTGAATTCTTTTAGTATTTATTATCTGAAAGTTTCCTCCCTTTGGTGGATATCACCCCTAGGGCAACAATTCCAGATGAGATGGTGCACTTTTTAACAATGTCGTCAGGTGTACTTGCTTTTTGCCCGAGGCTTCAATTTTAATTTACTCCCCCGCGGCCCCACTTACCAAGGTTCAGAAGGACTTTTATAAAGGGGGAAAGAGTCGCTTTAGTTTCCACCAGAAGGTTAATTAAACTTCAATTTTTATTCCTTCTTGCTTGGTATTTGAGCGATTGGAAGAATTTTCTTCATCTGTCAGATGTTGGGGAAACTAACTGGAAAATGAATTCGTGGGACAAAGACATATGAGCCTATTTCCTCACCATAGGGGCCTTTCAGGAAGAGCTGGGGGTGAAGGTATTTCTCTTCCAGAACAAATCTTGCTCCCAGATGAGCACTGTATATTGGAAAATCTCCCTAGGGAGCAAAGTGATAGAAAGCAATGTTAAGGAGCTGTCTTAGCTAACAGCCTTTGTGAGAAATAGCCTGTCGTTTCTCAATCAATGTCATTTCCAAATCCTGCAAAGAAATTATTGGTGGGGAGTGGTTATCTGACAATTCATATGTCATTTTGATCCACACCTGCCGCTTAAGTTGGCAGATCATTAGAGATTTAATTAAAAATAGACATCACTTTCAGGTGTCTTTTTGGAGTTTGTTTGCAGGGTTGCATTTGTGTTTGTGAATTTATGTACTTACTTTCAAGTAAGAAGAAATATTTGAATGCATATCACATAGCAACATAATTTTATAGGAATCAGAGATGGAAAACAAAATAAATTGATCACTTGATTAAGACGACTTGTATAACCTAATGTACTCTCATCTGAAGAGGGCACAGAGGTCGAGTTTTTTTCTCAATGATGTTCAAATTAGTTAATTCATTTTGATATTTTGCTACACTATCAGGCCACACTAGTTTGTTTTCCATAGTTTGGATTCAGCAGGCCTGGAATTACTGTGTTGGCATGAAGGGTTGAGAAGGGGATCCCAGGGCAGGGAGTGAAGATGCTATGA
>PVKB01005421.1:0-97921 GCA_004027205.1 Ctenodactylus gundi
GACTGCGCGCTGTGAGGATAATGAAGATGAGCAGGCTGTTCCCAAGCAGAGCAACGACGTAGGAAATGAAGAAGGGGATGGAGATCCAGACGTGCTGGGCCTCTAGGCCGGGGATGCCCAGCAAGCGGAAGACTGTGTGGCTCACACCAGTGTGGTTTAAGCCACTCATGCCTGGGAAGACCAGGGGGTACCTCACCTCCTAATCCCAGAAGTAGAGGAAGAAACATATGTAATTGCTTTGGGAATTTACTAGGGACCTTCGATATATTCCATACCCTCTATCCTCTTTGAATATGTAAATCCGAAGAAACATGTAAAGATGGAAGAGGATCCATGCTACTCAGTATTATTTCCAGCTAATGAAAGAGACATTACTATATGAACCTAATAGAGAATAATGCGCCTACATTCTAATCACCAGTCATGCCTGGGAAAATAGTAGAAAGATGAAATTGATCTGGCATTTAGCAGTTACTCCTAAAGTGAATAAGGAAAAGAGAAGAGAAACAATATTAAAGAACAAACAAAGGCAAGCGTTCAGGTCAATGCATGTTATGCTTCTGAATCGTTGTGGGCAAAGTTGCTGGTGCGTAGCAGTCTACTGGAGTGAATAGGGGAGGTGTCAGTAGGGGCAGGTGTTTCCCACTTGAAAAAGGGACCTCAGTGTTACCTTAACACCTCATCCTTTACAGAGGGACAGCTGTCAGCTTGTCTCAAAGCCTCAGTTTAAAATCAAGGTTCCTCGTCATCAGAGAAATGCAAATTAAAACTATATTGAGATATCATCTTATCCCAGTTGGAAGAAAGAATGCTGGGAAGGGTGCAAGACAAGAAAGGGGGGAACTCTCCTACATTTTTAGTGGGAATGTAACTAGTACAGCCACTATGGCATTTGGTGTGGAGATTCCTCAGAAGACTAAATATAAAAATTAAATTTTGACTCAGGTAAACCACTCAAGCATATTTCTGAAAGACTTAAGGGCCCCACATTATAGTGCTCCGTGCATATCCGTGTTTGGAGCAGCACGATTTGCTATGGCTAAACTGTGGAAATGGCTGTCAACAGATGAATGTATGAAGAAAATGCAGAATACTTGTGTATACCCAACTCAGCCATAAAGAAGAATGAAATCATGTCATTTGCTGAAAAATGGTCTCTCTGATATGAGAAACCCAGATCACAACTATCTTATGCAATTTAAAATGCAAAACAAAGTGAACCAGGGGGATAGGGTGGGGAGGGAGGAAGGGGTGGGTAAGAGGAGGGACAAAAGGAGAGTGGGAAAGTCCTTGTCATCTTGACAAGATACGTAGGTGCACAAAATGCTCAATTTCATTGTAAACCTTAAATTTTGTGCTTATACAGATCAATAAAATGGGGGAAGAAAAGAAAAAAACTGGATGGAAGTAGAAACTGTCATGGTAAGTGGAATTAGCTAGAGCTAGAAAAATTAAATATTGCATGTTTTATCTTATATGAGAAACTTAAACATCTGTAAATAAAGCATTAAAATAAAGGAGGAAGAACAGGAAGTCAGGTAGACTTCTGGAGACATGGAAGGGAACAAGTGTGGGGTGTGGGAAGAGGACAGTGGGATTGAAATCCACCAAGATGTGTTAATTGTGTGTAGCAATTTACCAAAATAAGCTGCATCATCACCCATTAGTAAAATTTTTTCTGCTCACCTACTCCCAGTTTCCCTTCCTATAAACCACCTTTCCTATTGGCTGTCATCAAACAGATTTGGTCTTTCTGTATGTTTGCCGCATATTTCAGTAGCCTCCTCTGTCCTGTCTGATATGACCACAGCCTGCCTCTCACCTTAGCTCTGGAACCTTCCCCATCCACAGAGATCTAACTCTGAACGAGACTTCACGAACAGACACAAGAGCTGGAGTAAGGTCACCTGTTGGAAGCCACCATGGGATGTTTATGCTCTGACTCCTGAGCGCCCTGGAGGGAAGCGCTTGCACCAGGCTCTCCTGGGACCAAGCCCGCACAGCCCTCACTCTGTTCCCAGACAGGCTGAGTGTAAGGCCTCCTCCCATCGCCTCTCCCCTTATTCTGCTCTTTCTTGCTCCTCCCTAGATGGTCTCATACAGAAGCCTTTTCTACCTACTACAGCCCTACAACAAGCCTGTTTGAACAGGCTCGATCATCACAAACACGTGCACTTTCAACACTAATACAAAAACTGATAATATGTTCCTGTGATTGGAAAGTTCTGCTCCTCATGAAAGTTTTACCCCCAAGTTGTTTTCTCCCCAGGGGTTTCAAGTCTCACCTTTCACATAAATAATAATTCTTGACTCTGTGGCCTCAATTATATAAATGGACATGCCTCATGGTTAGTAGAATATGGGACTCATGATCATTCTGGACACATTTATGTTTCTTTGACTCTTCCTACTGCTCTCCTTTCCCCTGCTTATCGTTTTTATTGGTATATGAATGTGGTATGTAATAATTACGTCCAACTCAGGGAGCCACATATGCATTTGTACCTTGATCATTCTCACTTTCCTCTTCCCTGCACCCCTTTTCCCATCTCACAAAGTCACCTTTCCTGTTTCCTGTCATCCCGTATTGTTCTTTTAAATTACTTACATTTTGGGCTTCTACATAAGAGAAACCCTGAGATATTTAACATCTGTGTCTGGTTTGTTTCAATTAGCAGAAAGATCTTAAAGTGCATCTATTTTCCTATTAGTTCCTTGAATTTATTCTTCTTTACTGCAAAGTCATTCTCCGTTGAATTTTAGGAGTATTTTTTATAGTTCTGTGAAGAACATGGATAGTATTCTTACAGGAATTAAAATAAATAAATACGTCAGTAAGTAGCCACTTGACATTAATACTGCCTATCCAGAGATAATGGATTTCTTTTCATTTTCTAGTATCTTCTTCAATCTCTTTTCAGGGTATTGTAGTTTTCATTATAGGAGTCTTTCACTTTCCTATTTATGTTAATTCTTGCTCAGCTATTTTGGGAAGCATTGTGAATACAGTTATTTTCCTCTTTTCATTTTCGGTGGGTATATTGTTGGTGTATAGGAAAGCCTATTGATTTTTGTACAGTCATCTTGTATCCTGGCACTTTGTGGATTTTGCTTATTAGTCTTAAGGATCTTTGGTGAATATTTTATTTGTCTTCTGAGTAAAAAATCATGCCACTTGCAAATAGAGTAGTTAAAATTTTTTTTTCCTATTCATATCCCTTTTATTTCTTTCTCTTGCCTGATTGCTCTGGTTAGTCTCCAGTATCATATTGAACAAGAGGGTGAGAATAGAAAGCCCTGTCTTGTTCCTGATTTTAAGGAAATGTTTTCAGGCCTTAAAAAAAAATTCCATTTAGAATGATGTTGGCAGTGACTTTGTCATTAAGTGGCCTTTATTAGTTTGAAATAAGTCCATTTATAATTATTTTTGTTAGTTTTTTAAATAGTTAATGGAGGTCAGATTTTGTCACAGGCTTTTTCTGTATATATTGAGATAATCCTGTGATTTTTTTTTTAATTCTTGCTTCTGTTTATGTGATTTATTATGTTTATTGATTTATGTATGTTTAACCACCCCTGCATTTCTGGGGTGGAGCTCACTTGGTCATGATGTATGATACTTTCAATGACTTGCTGAGTTCTGTTTAAGTCCTTGCCTACTTTTGGCAAGAAGGTTTTGCTAGCTTTTAGGAATGAGTTTGTCATTATTTCTTTCCTTTCAATTTCATGAAAAAATTCGAGAAGTATTGACAGTAGATTGTTTTCTAAAGTTCTAGTAAATTTTATTTCAAATCCTCTGAATCCTGGACATTTATTTTGTTTTGTTTTTATAATTGCATCTAATTTATTCCTGGTTATTCATCTATTCACTTTTTTATATCTTGCTTCATGTAGTATCTAGGAATTTATCTATTCTTCTAAGTTCTATAATTTATTGAAATATAATTAAATATAAATTTTAAATTAATTTTTATAATTCTCTGGATTTTGGTATAGTCCATTATGATTTCATATTTTGCATTTATAATTTCATTGATATGAATCTTTTCTTCTCTTGGTGAGTTTATTTAGGAGTTTGTAAATCTTATTTATCCTTTCAAAATATCAGTTTTTTTATTCATTGAACTTTACTTTTTTTAGTTTCAATTTCATTAATTTCTTCTGTAACCTTTTTAATTGCTTTCTTTTTATTACTTTTGGATTTGGGTTCTTGCTTTTTCTAGGACCCTGAAGTACAACATTAGGTTATTCATTTGAGATTTTGTTTTGTTTTGTTTTGCTAAACAAGGTCCCCCTCTGTATTCCAGGTTGGTCCTACATTCACTATCCAGCCCTGACTGGCCTTGAACTCACAGCAATCCTCCTGCCTTAGCCTCCAGTGCATTGTGATTAAAGGCATGCACCACCATGCCTAGCTAATTATGTGGTTCTGTGGAATCCAACTCAGGGCCTAGTACAAGCTAGGCAAGCACCCTAACCTCTGAACTATGCCTTCAGTCCCTTTCGATTCTTTTAATGTCTGCATTCACAGATGTAAAATTATTTTCAAGCATTCGTGATGATTTGATTTTTGAGGCACTTTCTTGCATGTTCTTTACCTCCAGGCATGGGAGATCCACGTTTGGGAAAGTGTGGAATTTTGGGGACTTCTCATTGCCATGCTGTCTCATGTTCCTATTTCTTTTGTGCTGAAGGTAGCATATCATTTAGGGTAGGAAAACTCTCTCTCTGTGGAGATATCTTTCATCAGGTGATGTTCCCTTCTGATGTGTCCTTGGTTTTAGAGTTCATAATCCTCTTTAACCAACACTTGAATGTCTTCTTAGGGTCCAATGTTCTGAGGGTTTTATCCCACGCACCACTCGTAGGAAAAATAATCCACCTGCAGTAATGCGGATGACACAAGGACAAGCCAGATATTGGCATATGGTACAACACCAACCAAAACCCGATTAAATCAACCACTATGTCATCATTAACAACACAAAAGAGGTCAGCAATATGGATAGAGTCTAAGACAAACTGGAAATTGACATATCACAAAGCCAGTTAAAAGCTGCAAGTACATCACCCTCTGTTATAGAAATGGTATCTACAATAATAATTGGTGCAAAGGCAACATAAATATTGACATACTATAAAGATTTACCCAAAGCCATACCTATACCATCAGTGGTGATAGAAAAAAAGAACATTAATAGCTTAAATTTAGGTAAATAGGTAAAAAATTATTAATGCTTAGTAGAAACAATAATGTAAACATCGGGAATGGAGAAAGAGAAAAATGGAACAAGAAGTAAAATCTGAAAAAGAAAGAAAAGGAAGATTAAAAAAAGGGGTGCTAAAATTCCAGTTGAAGAGTAGCAGGAAGTAAGTACAATTAGGTTAAAAAAAACCCCAAAATTACTGTGTTTTAGATTTTCACCTTATATCTTAATTGTCACACACTTTGGCATGACCTGCTCTCTATCTCTCTTTCTCTTTCTCTATCTCTTCTTTCTTTCTTTCTTTGGTCCTTTCTTGAAGGGTCTTGTTAAGATGCCCATGTAGGCTCAGATTTTGATGTTTCTACCTTAGCCTGCCAGAGTGCTGGGACTAACAAGATTTCACCAACTAAGCCAGGCCTTAGTTTTTAACTCTCCTGAGATTTGCTGCAGTTTTTGAATCTGTAAATTTATAATTTTCCTCAAACTAAAAGAATTTCAATAATCATCTCTTAAAAACTTTCTTCCCTCATTTTCTCTCACTTTTCATTTTAGGACCTAAACTTTACATCTGTGAGATATTTTGACCTTGTTCCATTAATACATAAGAATATCTCCCTTTATTTTTCTGTTCTTTTTCTCACTTTTTTTCAGTTGTATAATTCTACTAATAAATCTTTTTCCTGTTTTAAAATATGTATATATGTGATATATGTTCACATTGAACATCGAGTGTTTTGTGTACATATATTACATCAGAGTTACACACCTTTCCCCTCTCCCTTTGTGACCCTCCCACACCCTTCTCTTCCCCTCTGACTCCCACTCTAACCCCCATTTAGTTCTACTAAGTGACTGTATTTTGGGTTTCTTCCATTAGGGAAACCATGTGGTATTTAAGCTTCTGCATCTAACTCACTTTACTGAGCATGATGGTCTCAATTTGTACCCATTTACCTACAAAAACCTCAAAACTATCTGTCTTTATAGATGAGTAGTACTCCATTGTGTACATATACCACAATTTATGTATCCATTGGTCTGTTGATGTGTATTCTGGTGTCCTTCACATTAAGCTATTGTTAGTCGTGCTGGTATGAACATATATACACATATCTCTTTTACATGGTGCTTTTAACTCTTTTGGAAAGATTCCCAGAAAAGGTCTTGCTGGATCACAGGAAATATTTATTTTCAGCCTTTAAAAATTTTTTTATACTGCCCTCCATAGTGGTTGTGCCAGTTTACAATCCCATCCACAATGTAAGAGGCTTCCCTTTTCCCCACAGCCTCACCAGCATTTATTGCTGTTTGATTTCTTGTTATACGCCATTCTCTCTAGTGTTAGATTGTATCTTAGTGATGTTTTTATTTGCATTTCTTTAATGGCTAAGATGCTGAACATCTTTTCATGTATTTACTGGCCATTTTAACTTCTTCTGAGAACCGCCTATTAATTTCCATTTCCCATTTTTTAATTGGTTCTTTGAATTTTTCTTCAGTTGCTGTATACTTTAATTACGAGCCTCCTATCTGAAGTATAGGTGGTGAATATTATTTCCATTCTGTCTGTTTTCTGTTTACTCTGTTAATAGTTTTCTTTGTTGTGCAGAAACTTTTTAGTTTAAAATAATCCCATTTGTTGATTCTGGGACTATTTCTGTTCTTTGAATGTCTTATTAGAAAAGTCCTGCTTACTTCTATATCTTTTAAATTTTTGCCTAATTTTTCTTCCAGAAAGTTCAGTGCTTCAGTTTTAAAATCTAGGTCTTTGATTCATTTTGGTTTGATTTTGGTGCATGGTGACAGGTGTGTATCTAGATTCTTTCATTCATATCTATATCTATCTATCTGTCTGTCTGTCTGTCTGTCTGTCTGTCTGTCTGTCTGTCTGTCTGTCTATCTATCTCCAATTTTCCAAGCACCATTTGTTGAAGAGGCTAACCTTTTTCCAGTGTATGTTTTTGGCTCCTTTATCCAAGATCAGGTAGGTAAGGGTGATTGAGTTTGTCTCTGCATCCTCAGTTCTGTTCCATTAGTCAACCTGTCTGTTTTTGTGCCATTACAATGTAGTTTTTGTAACTGTTGCTTTGTAATGTAACTAGATGTCTGGAATCTTAATGCCACCCACCTTTGTCTTGTTACTAGGGATTGCTTTGGCTATTCTAGGTCTCCTTTGGTTCCATATTCTACCAATAAAATTTACAGTCAATTATTTGAACTAGGATCACCTGGGCAAAGGGGTAACTTTCCAGAGACTTTCGTATTTTAATGATTTCTTCCATAAACTTGCTATTATTTTTCATTATCTAACAGTGTATATGATTGCTTTTCCTTACTCTCTTGGGAGCATTGCATGTTGCCAAGCTTTTGATCATTGGTGTCAATCTAGCAATTTGTGAAAAGTAAAAAGTAAAGACCTACTCAGTAGAACAATGGGTACAATGAAATAACCCCCGGAATTAACAAATGGGATTATATCAAATTTAACAGCAAAGGAAATAATAGTGTGAAAAGAAGTCTGACAGAATTGAACAAAGTTTTTACCACCTATACCTGGCAGGAGACTAATAACTAGAATACACAAAGACCTGAAGAAAATAGATGTGTCAAAATAAAAAAAGAAAGAAACTCCGTTAAAATGGGTAACTGAAATGAGCAGGCAGTTCTCAGAAGGTGAAGCACAACAAGGGACTGGCTTTGAGGAGGATATCGTGGCCCTTTGATCATGTTCTTTTAGCCAGAGGAAAAAAGATCATCCTTGTTAACAGAAGCTTAAATTTATAAAGAATCTTTGCTGGACAAAAATTAATAATTTAAAATTTGACTTAATTTGCACTGACACCTTAAAAATTTTTCATTTGTTTTCAGCTTGGTTGAAAAACAAATCATCCCAGATGTTGTAACAAGTTGTTTCTTTAATATTTTGTGTATACTCGAACTGGCCAAGAATAAGTCAAATACACATTTTATTAATTTAAAGAACTTACTAATTCAAAAAATAAAATAAAACTAAAAAGTGATGAATGAGATGATGGACAGGTTTATTTCCTTCATTATAGCAATCATTTCACTATCTATCTATGTCCCATAACATCGTATCATATGCCTGAAAAACGCATTAAAGTTTTTTTTTCTTCTGAGACAGGATCTCGCTCTATAGCCCAGGCTGGTCCTGAATTCAGGATGGAGCCCAGGCTAGGCTTGGACTCATGACAATCCTTCTGTCTCAGCAACCTGAGTGCTGCAATTACAGGCATGTGTCACCATGCCTGGCTTATGTGGTGCTGGGAAATTGAACCTGGGTACGTAGAGCTTGACTTAGCTCTTGCTAGGCAAGTGCTTTAACCACTGAGCCATTCCTCCAGCTCTAAAGTTTATTTTAAAAAGAGGAACAATTTCAATTTCCTGAAATGGGGGGGGGGGTGCAGGGAGGAGCTATGTGGTTACAGAATAGTTGTTGTCTTGGAAAATTAGAACTTCTAGATATAGAGCATGATTTCAGCAATGTAAATGCCCAAAAGTAGAGAAAGAAGCTTGGTGATCTATCAGTGAAAATTATTGGATGACAGAATCAAAATGAATTCTATACACAAACAATATAAAATTGAAATACCTGACTTTTCAAGATTTTATTATGGTATTGTCTCAACAGTACTTACTTAGCCCATGTTGTATGGCAAGTGAGTAAATAAATGTTTGAAAAATCTGCAGGATTCCTGTTCCTAAACTGACTCTGGGCTTCCTTTAAGTCATGGATGATAACACAAAGCAAGATTTGGGGCTTTGGCAAAAGGACCTGAGCTGTAGTCCCTTCTTTCCTCTCTCCTACCAATCTCTCTCAAGCTCATAGAACCCCTCACGCTTGCTTTGCATGATGGACTCCAGCATCCATGCCATAAAGAGTTAATGACTTTATAGCTACATCACTGGCAGTAAAGGTGATCCTGGGGGAGAAGAAGGTCACATAGAAAAAAAGTCCATGGTCCCTGAGGATCCTTGGAGAAATAATAATTGGCCCTGCAGTTTCTCTTCCAGCTTGGACCACTGTACATTGCACAGAATCTTCTGGTTTTGGGGACACTCTGAAATCAAGGCAAGCACATGGCTCCAGTTAGTGATTAAGGATGGCTGAGGGACACTCTGGGGTATGTGGAGATGTTGGTGTTGACCAGCATAAGCTGGTGCTTCTGTGGGCCCTTGTCACTATGGACATGAGCTGTGGAGTCTGACTGAATGCAGAGATAATAAAAGGTGGGAGAAGGTGTATTGATGAGAGACATGGGAAACAATGACAGCTTGTCGTTCTCATCTGGCCATCCGTGGAGGGTGCACTTGGAGTCCGCTGGCCTCTGAGAGCAGAGACAGAGAGGACAGAACAAGAAGCTTTTGCAGAAAGTTGGTGTCAGGCATAGTGGAATGCTGCCATAGTGAGAGCCAAGACAGCTTGTTTCTAGACGTCCTGAATTAATGTTTTCTGTAGCCCTGGAAAATTACCTTTCCTCTGAGGGATGTTATAAATAAGGGTTTACATGACAAAACTATCTTAAACAAGGGTTGTAACTTTGTGTAGTAAAAGGCCAGAGTAATACTCCAAGTCTTGCATATGGTTTATTCAAATCTATCCCATAAGAGCTACCACTGATGCTATATAAATAAACAGAAATGGCTATGTTAAAAAAAAGCTTATTTTCACAGATAGTGAGCAGGATTTAGCCTATGGTTTAAAATTTGTTTATTCCTGCAGTAAAGTCCCAACCAGCACTTAGGTTTTTGGTCCCTGAACCAAGCACTGGCAATTACAAGTGGACCTGTTGAATTAGGGACGTACCCTGTGAGCTGGAGTCTGTGAGGCTCCTCTTCTTGTACAGGTAACTGGATTCTAAACCTGAAGACAAAGGAATGAGTGGAGTAGTTGCTTCAAGCTGGGTCTCCTGGTGGAAAGCAACTTAATAAAAGTCCATGTTGAGTGAAGGTATGCAAATTTATAACTTATGTAAGCCATAAATGGTCTATGTGAGAGTGAGTTTGATGAGACAGTAATTATATAAGGGTTAATGTGTGTGAAGTATATTTGTGTGAACCATGAAAATCTGCATCAGATTATCTTAATTGCATATTTGTTGCTGGGACAAAATACCCAGCATCCACAATTTATGGAAGGAAAGATTTATTTAGCTCACAGTTTCAGAAGGTCTCACATAGTCTGCTTATGGACAGCCGGCAATGGTGGAGGCACATGGCAAAGGCTGGAGAGCTGCTCAGGGCGCTGTACGTAGAAGGTAAGTGAATAAGGAACCAAGTGAGTCTGAAGACTCAGGCAGGGCCAGAACCTTCCCGGAAGAAGCTGTGACAATGTTTCTTCTTCCTTCCTTTACTTAGTTCAAGCTGCCAGCTGGGCCCCCCAACCCAAGGGTGGGTGCCCCTCCCTCATTTTCTGGCTCAGGGGTCAATAATAAACACCTGAAAACTCTACCTTTGGGTGGTCCCTGTCTAATCTCAACAAATGAACAAAATCCCTCCAGAGCAAGCCCCAAACAGCTCCTCCTGGCCAGGCCCCACTTCCCAACAGCGCACAGTACCACAGTTATCAAAATATGTGAGACTTTTGGGGACATTCTGGATCCAAACCATAGCATACTGTGTAAAGCTTCATGAAAGTTTTTGTGAATAAATATGTGTGGTGGTGACTTTACAAATGAACATGTGTGCATCTGGATGGAGATGTGTGCATATGGATATGTAGTGGCAGATGTGAAATTTAACCCTGATAGACTGGATTCTAAAACTCATATTTCTTACATTATACTACCTACCTGCCTTGGAAGTGGTGGGACAGCTAGGGGAGGAGGAAGGGAGTGGGGTGGAATCCCATAAGAGGTGATTTAGGTAATCACTGCAACCGAATGAAGACTTTTACAACTAGTGGAAGCTGGACCTGGTGGCCCCACTTGTAATCTCGGCACTCTGGGAGGCTGAGGAGTTGGATCTCAACTTTGAGCCTTGTTAGGATAACTTACTGGCTTTGTGAGACCCTGTCTCAAAATCAGAACTAAAAAATGGGCTGGTGATGTAGCTTACTGTGAAGGCTGTGGTTGGATCCTTAGTATGACAAGACACAAAACACACAGAAACAACAAAAAACCTAAACAACAACAACAACAACAAGCCTGATGGAAGCTGTAACCCTAGCTTTTCAGCTTAGTTAAAAACGATTATATGAATCAACTGTTTGTCTGAGCTCCAGTTTTCTTTTCTGTAAACTCATGTAATTTTCAATTTTATTGGTGGGAGGAATAGAAACAGGAAATATATCTAATACTCAATAGGCATTTAATGGTTACTCTAATAAAAATAAATTCTAATAACAGAAATTGGAGCTTTCAAGTAAGGAACAAAAAATAACATAGGATTTGGCAGTTGTGAAGTAACATGGAGAAAAAAGCTTTAGTGCAGGTTGGGGTTATAAGTAAAAGGGTGAGTGTTCAAAGGGAACTATGGGAACAGGTGAAGAGAGAGAAAAAAATTCCTATCGTGTGAAGCCAGGTGAAAGGCAATGAGACACTTTGAAGAGGCTTCCACAACAAAGAGAGCAGGGCATTGTAATTACAGGGGACTGAGAGATTGATCAGGAAAGATGCACGAAGAGAAATCAAGCTGGCATCCAGGACAGAGGTAACAGTTTTAGTCTTTAACAGGAAGAAGAGGGAAAGAATGATTTGAATACCAATACATTTCTAGGTGGCAGAGCTGGGATGGAGGAAGTTAAGCAAATTAATAATAAGGGACTTTTTATCCCTCCTCCCCCTCAAATTAGGAGGAAATTGTGGACAACAGATGAGTAGGATGAATGGCAAAGGGCAGACATATTGCCTTATGTCTGGGCACCCAGATTTCAGCTTTACCACTTGCTTAGATAGGTAACCTTGGATTTGAGAGTGCTACTTAGATTCGCTAAGCTTTGCTTGTTCCCCTATCTGTGTAATGGGGAAAGCCCACAGTTCTTTCAAGCTGTGGTGGTTGAAATAAAGCAGAGCACTTCTCCTAACGGACCTTTTCCTTTATTCTGCCTGCTGCCTTCTCTATCCATCTCATACTGGACTGAGGTACCGATTTATCTAAGAACACAAACTTTACCACCACATTTCCTCATGAATGAATTTGAAGGCAGAAATTGTACAAGTAAAAGGCTCAGGTATCTCTGAATCAGTCTTCCAGAAGAGCCAGGGAAATAAAGCTTGTATGGGCATGCAGTGTTGATTTATTACAAAGTGGTGAATATTCCCATGTAGGAAATGTTTACTGAAACATTGAGCATGATTAAGGGCAAATAACTAAACTGGAATTAAGGAAAATGGTGTATAGAGAGAATGAGCTATTTACCAAAGGAGGATCTGATCACATCTTTTTAAGCCTCCGTGTCATTATCTAGTCAGTTCAGAGCCTGCAGTCAAAGGGTGAAGGTGTCCAAAGGTCACATTCCAGACCGCCACATGGGATATCTAACTACCTAGCAGTCCCAACCCCTTAGCACACTTCCAGATAATTTTCTTTTCTTTTCTTTTCTTTTCTTTCTTTCTTTCTTTCTTTCTTTCTTTCTTTCTTTCTTTTTTTTAAGACAGAGTCTTGCTATATAGTCCAGGTTGGTCCTGAACTTACTATATAGCCCAAGCTGGCCTCAAACTCACATCAATCCTCCTGCTTCAGCCTCCTGTTAGCTGGGATTACAGGCATGCAATGCCATGCTTATGTGGTGTTGGGGAAAGAAAACCTAGGGCCTTGCCTTTGCTAGACAAATGCTTTAATCACTGGGTTGTGCCCACAGCCCCACCAAATCCATTTTGGAAAGCCTTTGCATGTTGCTTTTGTCACATCTTTCCTTTCATTTTTGTACTACACATCTTTCAGTGGTCCTTACTATTTTAAACATTATAGAGCCTTTAGATTAGTTAGTAATCAAAATCCTGGGTGAAGTGGCTCCCATGTCACTCTCCAGCTTTATTCTGTCATGTCTACTTTGCTGTTCACTCAGCACCACTATGTAATTTCCCTCCAACCTTGAGCCTTTTCATACAGTAATGATTTCATTCAAGTTCTTCCCTCAACACATCTCTGTGCTTGGCAAACTCTTATTCAAGCTCCAACTCAGGGGGTCATCTTCACATGTTCTTCTCTGAACTCCTGACTCTTGAATATTTGTTTGAATATGACTACAGATTCAATAACATGTCAATAACACAAACTTGGGAATTTGTACCCACATATATCCTGTTTGGCCATCCCTCCTCCCTCTTAGACCTTCTCTCCTACCTCCCACCTCCATTTTCAGTGTCCCTCAGTGAAACTGACCAGACACAAAAGACTGGGCATCATTTGATGACTCTTATATGACACAGCCGTAAATACATGCGTAAGAAGATCCTAATATAAGAGAGAAGGTAGGAAGACTGCTGGGAAAGGAAAGAGATGCTGAGTTTTCTATAACTTCCTATACTTAGCTTTTCTTCTAGACTGCTTAGTTATACAGATAGTTCACTTAATGTTTTGCTTAATTTTCTCACCAAGCCGTTTTTTAAAGCAGTGTGCCGAGTATACAGTAGTTTCTCAGTAGGTTTTGTTAAATCGATAGCAGCTCAGTTGTCAATTTTCTTTTCTACTTTTGAGTAGTCAAGTAGAAACTGCAGCATTTATTATTCACTTTTCACAATACAAGTCTAAGATCTACAGGGTTCTAGAACGAGATGGTCTGTCTTAAAGAAGCTACTTTCCATCCTCTCCTTGACTTTAGTTTTGAAATGATTTAATAAAGACCTGGAAAAAGGAAAATATTTTTTTGGGATCACATAGGTAGTGAATAGAATGATAATTTTTGTCCATTTCTCCTTATTTTCTAACCAGTATGTTTTCTACAGCTCTGTCCAATGAATGATCTTTCTTTGTTCCCCTACCCTAGTCCCATTCAGCTTTTTGGAAAGAGACAAGCGATTGCCCAACCCTAACAGCAGCGCTCAGGATACCTGCCCTGGGCATGGCCACTCTCAATGACACAGGTAATAGCCACTCACGATTCATCTTGCTGGGCATCCCTGGTCTGGAAGACCACCACACTTGCATCTCGCTCCCCTTCTTTACATCCTACCTTGTGGCCCTCCTGGGGAATGGCCTCCTCATCTTTATAATCGTCATTGACCGCAGCCTTCACGAGCCCATGTACCTCTTCCTCTGCATGCTGTCTCTGTCGGACCTCATCCTGTCCACTACCACTGTGCCCAAGGCTCTGGCCATCTTCTGGTTTCATGCAGGGACAATCTCCCTTGATGGCTGTGTCACCCAGATTTTCTTCATCCATGCTACCTTTATTGCTGAATCAGGGATTCTTCTGGCAATGGCGTTTGACCGCTATGTGGCTATCTGTGACCCACTGCACTATGGCACAGTACTCAGTCACACAGTGATCATAAGGATTGGCTTGGCTGTGGTCCTGAGAAGCTTCTGTGTAATACTCCCGGATGTATTCCTGGTGAAACGCCTGCCTTTCTGTCGTAGCAACCGGCTGCCACACACGTACTGCGAACACATGTCTGTTGCCAAGTTTGCTTGTGCAGATATTCGTGTCAATGTCTGGTATGGCTTGTCTGTCCTCCTGTCCACTGTGGTGCTGGATGCTGTGCTCATCTTAGTGTCCTACAGCCTCATCCTCTATGCCGTCTTCCACCTTCCCTCCAGAGGAGCTCGACAGAAGGCTCTGGGAACATGTGGCTCCCACCTTGGGGTTATTTCCATGTTTTACTTGCCTGGCATTTTCACCATAATTACCCAAAGGTTTGGGCGCCACGTGCCCCTGCACACCCACATTCTGCTGGCCAATGTCTGCATGCTTGCCCCTCCGATGCTGAATCCCATCATTTATGGGATCAAGACCAAGCAGATTCGAGAACGGGTACGCAGTACTTTTTCTTCATGGTGGAAACAATGCCGAGGTTGACTGATCAGGTGACACATTTACTGAGACAGCACTTCCTGTTTTTTTGGTGCCTACTTTGTAAAGACTTAGGAATTAAAAAGAATTCCTCTGGCAGTAAGCAAAGCAAGCTCTAGTGATTTCAAAAGTCAAGACAGGCACTGCTTAACATAGAACTTGAACTTTCGTATCAGCATTGGGTTAAAATCCAGGCTTCACTGACTAAGACAATGGTGTGTTTGGCTGTGGGCAAATCATTCTCAAGGATTCTTAGAATATGCTTTTAGAGAATTAGACAAAGAGAAAAATCAAAACCAAAGTGATTGGGGCCACATGTTCGAGGCCAGCCTGGGCTACATAGTGAGTTCAGGACCAACCTGGACTAGAGCAGCTCACTATATGGCTAAGACACGCCTTGAACTCATGATAATCCTCCTGTCTCAGCTTCCTGAGTGCTTGGATGACTGTCATGTGCCACTATGTTTGGCTTATATGGTGTTGGGGACCTGAATTCAGGGCCTTACACTTGCTAGGCAAGAACTCTCACCACTGAGCTATGTCCCCTGCCCCTGGATCTTTCCTGTCTTACCTTTGCTTCATAGAACCTTCCTTCTGTTGAGCATTAAGGTAGACCATTACTCATTTTTAGAAACAATTCTTGTCAATAAACTCTTTTTAAAGTCACTGGTATCTGTGTATAAAGTCTAAGTTTTCCTATGAGATATTTAGCAGATTCATTGAAGACAATCTGAGATTCTATTTTAGATAAGGAATATCATAGCTTAGCCTAGTATTATTAGAACACTTGCATTAGCCCACAGTTGGGCAAAGCAAAAAGCTGATTTTATAATAAAATGTTGAATATTTCAGGTAATTTATCAAAAACTGTGATGAAAATGAAAATCATAATGGTTGTAATAGTATGCTTTTGCACTATTATAAAAATTATAAGTCAAACCATCATAAGCCAAAGAACATCTGAATACTGCTAAATATCTATGTCTCAAAGGTATGTGTGGAATTCATGCACATACACACTCAACAAAAGTCTTGTACAAATGCTCATATTAGTTACATGTGGTATGTATGTGGTTCAAGAAGGTCACATAATGTTGCTATGATGGGAAACATTTTGTAAGACTTCACAGAAGGTCTGAAAAGGTTCACTGTGATATCAGAGGTAGTATATTAAGCATTTGTATATTGTGTATTATTTATATAAAATATTTTATAAGATATATATTTAATACCCTCAAGCTGAAAATTAAATGTCATCAATAATGGAGCAGATAAATAAAATGTAGTACATCTAACTAATGAATTATGAATAGTAGTAACAATGAACTGCAATTATAAGAATTATGATTTTTAGAAACAATGTTAACTTGTAACCATTATGAAGCCAAGTGAAGCCGGGAATGAGAGAATAGGGAAATAAATTCTGTATAGTTCCATTTGTATAGTATTCAAAAATTAAAATAAGTGTATGCTGTATATATGAGGGTAGTGATTATGCTCATGAGTTATGACTGGTAGGGAGCTTACTTGGATCTGCTTGGGGAGCTGGCAGTGCTCTGGTTCTTGTTATAGATTCTATTACAGGGGTGTCTTGCCCACTGTTCAGCTCTGCTGAGTCAGTGGGGTGCATTGCTGAGAGAACCCTCTCCTCCAATACATAGAGACAGGATGTGGAAAATGGGGTTTGTTAAGGCTTATTAATAGGTATGAATAGATAGGATAAATTGATGCTTTCTAACAAAGTATAGAGTCAAGCGGTGAATTTGTCCATGAGATCCAGTTATGGTGTCAGAGTTGACAGGACACCCCCAGCAATCTGCAATGTTAAGTGGTAGTTCGCCGGATTACAGCACCTGTATCACCCAACAGGGTGACAACCTGGAGAATGTTTCCCCTTGTCAGAGAGAAACAGAGAGAAACAACAATGAGGATGCTCCAGGTTTGAGAGAAGGCAAGAGTGTAGTGACTGCATACTTATGTGGACCTGCTGGAGGGAGTGTGTGTCCCACTCCTTACTTCTGACTCTAGCGGCTATCCCTACTGTCTCAGTTATTTTGTGTCGTTGTGACTCAATATCTGACATGTACAAATTAGGGAGAAAAGATTTTAGCTCACAGTTTTAGAAAGTCTCATTCCATTTACAGGTGGGCAGCTGAGAAATGGTACAATCACATGGTAGGGGTGGAATTGGGTCAAGGTGAGTGCTGATGCTCCAGAGACAGAGATCTGTATAGTATGGCCAAATAGAGAGGCCTGGGAGGAAGTGCGGACCAGTGCATGCCCCTCTAGGTGAAGCCCCAAGCATCCACCCCTTCCAGCCCGGGCCCAACATCCAACACTACACAGTATCCATAGGAACATGTGGCTTTTGGTGGATATTCCACATCTAAACCACAACATCCCCACACTCCTGGATCTCTATCTGCTGAAGCTGCCCGATTCTGGGCTCGTCTCTTCCCAGAGATGCAGTGTCTGATCTGCTGCAGACCCTGTTTTCCTTCTTCCATCTTGAGACCCCTGGCCATGAGGTCTAGGACTGAGCTGAAGAAGCTTGAGAGGGCTTTCTAGTGGCAGAGCCCAGAGAGTGAGGTGGGTTCTTCGGTTGGGTTTCATTTTTATACCCTTTCACACTCTTTCCACCAAAACCCATCCAAGTGGGAGTTGTAGGAATGGGGATAGAAATTTGAGAGAGGTAACTTGGTCAGATAGGAAGGACAAGAAACTCACACTTCATTATGACTCTTTGCTGGCATTCCTTCACTTTCCATTTTCCCTCACAGATATTTCATTTTCTGAAATTGAAATGCCTGAAAGACAAACTTGACCCTTTCCTCCTTGTTCTCTAGGTCTCATGAATCTACTCAAAATTCATGCTGCCAGACATACATTTCTCCAGGCTCAAAAACCCCGCATGTATTTAGACGTTGTGAATTATCTACGGAATGCATGTGCTGGTGGGATGTGGAGTTGTTTGGAAGGGACAGATCGCTGGGGTTTGACTTGGAAGGTTACATATTAGCTCCACCCTTCCCTCTCTGCTTCCTGACTGACATGGGTGAACAGCTTTTCCTATGGCTAGGCCACTGCCATGTGCCTCCACTATTGCCAGCTACACATCAATGGCCTGAGACTTTCTGAATCTGTGAGCTAAAATAGGCCTTTCCTCTCTTAAGTTGTCAATGTTGGGTATTCTGTTCCAGCAATGAGAAAGTAACTAAGACAGACAGTGGCCAGAGCTTAAATGGCCTTCTATCATCCCAGTGACGGCTATCGATTTATAGAAGGTATTTTTGACTTGATTTTTCTGATGTAAAAGCAGGGAGAACATTCCAGGCAGAAAATAAACACAAGAGCAAATCATCATTAATCATATTTAAAATTAATCATATTAAGAATTGTTCCTTAAGACCAAAATACTTGACAAGGACTGATAGGGCAGAATTTTTTTTAGAAAGCCCTTTTGCAAACCATGGAAGATATAACAGATCTAACCAAAAGCAATAGCCTACATATAGAAAGAAAAAAACAAAACAAGTCACATAAAGGTGGCAGAAATATGCTTTTTGGTTGACTCAGTTGAGCTTGGGCAGAATAGGAGAAGTATGCTTCACTACAGGAAATCACGAAGGAATGAGGGCAGGCATATAGATGCTAAAATTATTTGACTTTAAGTGACTTCCCTCCAACAGGCTGCTTGTTGGGATCTTGACACCTCTGCATAGACACGGACTTTGAAAGTTCATGGAAAAGAGAGGCAGGTTCTGTGGCTGAAAAGGGACATCAGCAGGGAGATGGGAACAGCATCCCAAGAGAACCACCAGCAGTGGGTCCCGATCACCACATCCTCAGTGGACAGAGGGTCAGAGGGGCCGCATTTCCACCTCCATCATTGAAACCAGGACTGAAGAAGGGTCGCAGAGGGCCAGTGAAGGCACACTCAGAGAACGTGTAGATGAGGGAGCCATGGTCAGTGATGTTGTAGAAGGAGACAGTGCCAGCCTCATAGTCGAGAAAAATCCCAACTTGGCATGGAGGCACTTGAAGGTGGAGGCGAGTCTGGGGGCAGGTGCCAACCTCATATCTGTCTTTATTCCACAGCCAAATTGTCCAGAATCCATTTTCAGTGTTGAGCATAAAAGCCCCCTTCCTCTGCACAGAGTTTCTACAAACTCCCAGGTCCCAGGCCTCCTTTCCTGTGACATCTACCTCCCAGTAAAATTTTCCAGAGTCTAAACTCTGGGCACCCAGGACCATGGGATAATTATCAAATCTCTCTTCATTGTCAGGCACCTCCTGTCGAGTGTCTCCAAGCCTCATTTGTCTCTTGTCCTCTGAAAGGATGAGCCAGGGGTTGGCCGTATCTCCATCCAGAGTGATGTGTACTGTCGAAAGAGGGCCACAGGCAGGGCTGGGTCAGGAGCCTTGTGCTTGTAGTGAGGAGAGTCATGTGAACTCCAAGGAGGGTGAAGGGTGACCCCAAACCTTACCATATCAGAATATAACACTCAGATAACCCCAGCTTTGCCTTGACCTTTGAGAAAGCTTTCTTCACCTTGGCTCCAGTGCCATTTCCCTTTCATGTTAATCTCTCCCTGCCCCCTGACCATGGTATCCTCTCTACTACAGGCCCACACACCTGGGTCATCTTACCTCCACAGGTCCTCAGCATCTCCTTCAGCCCTGGCACATAACACGCACTTCTCAGTTCTGGGGAGACAATGTCTACCTTCTTCAGGTTCCAAGACTCACTCCTGGGGGAAGAGAATTTAAATTCCCAATCTCCAGTTTCTATCTGCTATCGCAATCCCCAATAATTTCCTTTGCAGAAGGCTGGTAACAATTTAATTCAGTACAAATTTATAAACATGTCATGTTCAAATGTCCTGGTGAGAGGCAAAAATGTAGGATTTAGTTCCTATCCAGGTGTTTCAGGTTCCATGAACCCTTGCAATGTGCAGATAGTCTGTCTCTTCTCGAAACTTAAGGTCACATGCAAGTACTTTCTTTTTCCCTTTATAAGCAAGACATCTGATATAAGCTGGCTCACTTCTATAAGGTACCTCAAAGACTCATGCCCACAGTGAGGGACTTTCTCACGGCTTATCGTGGGAGATCTATATTGGGTAGAGTCCATTTGAAAGCTGGGATTCATTTATTAGCCTCCAGAGAATCTATTTTACAGAGGATCAGATTTTCAAGAATAGGGAGGCAGATGGAGAATACTCTAGTACATGAATTTTTAGGTAAATAATTTTTTCTTAGGCAAATACGCTCTTTTTCGAGGTAACAGGATTGAATCCAGGGTCTTTGTTCTAGCTACATTCCCGTCCCCTTTTCATTATTTGAGAGAGCGTCTTGCTAATTGCTAGGTTGACCAGGCCAGGTTCAGTCTTGTGGTTCCTTTGCCTCAGCTTTCCCAGGGAGTGGGATTCCAGGTCTGCACCACTGGACCTGGCTACCACACCCTGGTTTAAGCAGAGAAAGCCCCTCCTTACCTTTCCAGGATAATGATCACCCCCTAAGGAGAAAAAGAGACAGAAAGTGAGTTTTGACCTTTTTGGCTCACCACTGAGCCACCACTGGTGTGGGTGAGGTGATACTACTGTAGGGCCCGGGATACTGCTCAGCCCCAGGGCTGAGACCTGAGAAGTGATTCTGACCAATTTCTAGTAGCTCTCGCTTTACCGAGGGGCAGAAGGTAATTCAGAGACCATTTAGGGAGTAGTTTCCTAAAGTGAGGCCAACATGTCATTTGTGGAGACAAAATAATTTTAAGTAGAATGCATACTGATGCTTTTTTCTTCTTTTAAAATGATACACTTCTTTTAACCTTAACTCTGCTTCTTACTACCTGAGTGAATTTGGTCCAAGATTTAGGTTTAGTTGCGAATTCTCTTATCTGTTTCTTGATTCTGTTTCTTCCTTGGTCCCTCCCTGTCTTTCTCCCTTCTGCTGTTAGGGACCAAGGTCAGGGCCTAACACATGTTTGGCAGTGACTCCAGCACTGATCTCTATCTTCAGATCTAGTATTCTTATTTATGAAATGGATAACAGTAGCATGCACCTAAAGCTTGCTGAGTTTGTAGTTAAGAATATATAGTTATCATTGCTAAAAATCAGTAGCATCAATACATGATTACTTGGTTAATATTGCTTTGGAAAAATGTCTTTCAAATCCAAGTTCACTACTCTCCCAAATCCCATGGTTCTAATGTGTTACAGAATTTGGAACTCATGTATTTACCACAAAAATGTTGAATTTTATGTCAAGTGAATGTTTTTATCACAATAAAATTATAAAACAAACAAAAAAATCTAGGTTCATTTATGTTAACACCATTTAGATAGTTCACAAAAGTAACAGTACAAAGCCAATATGCATATGATTAGCATTGGGGGAGCTTTTTATTTGGTGCATCTTTCCCTCTTGTTTCACAAATGAAGAAATTGGGTCTAGGAAAGAAAATGGCTTAGCCTAGAGCTATGGAGAGGACAGGTATCGCAGCCAGCCTCCTTTCTCTTAATTATCAGCTCAGTTTTTAAAGTTATATTCATTAAAATATCCTCATTCATAGCTATTATGAATATATCTAAGTGCTATTATAAATTTTCTCATGTAATCACCAAAATTTCTTTGACATATGTCATGTTATAATATCCATTTCAGAAGCATAAATCCGAGGCTCACCAGATCATGGCTTTCTTGAGGTCTGACACCTGGCATGTGTGGGAGTAGGCAGTACTCTGTTATCTGCTGTGTAGAATATTCCCTCCTAAATCTGTACCCTTTGTACGTTGAGGACAGGCCATGTATGGGCCTCATTTCATTTTTCTTAAGAATATTACAAGGTCTAGGATTCAGTTTGCTCTAAATGTAGCTCTAAGAGCTCTCTCTTTCTCTCTCTCCTTTTTTTCTCAGTTGTTCCTTGACTCTCACCTGGTCTTACCTGCAGCAACTCCAGTGCTGAGCTCTGACTCTTCCACTCCAGCTCTGAAATCAGTGCCTGCAAGGCCTGACTCTGCTGAGCCAGCTCAGCCTCTGTCTCCCCCAGGATTCTCAGCTCTTCCCTCTCTTCTTTCTCCAGCTTCTGCAGCTGCCTCTGTTCCTCCTCAACCAGGAATTTTTTCTGCTGCACAAACTCAGCATGAATCCTCGATTTGTGTGTCTCAATCTTCCTCTTTCGTGTTAACAAAGAGAGGAAAAGAGCAGAAGCAAAAGAGAGAGAGAGAGAGAGAGAGAGAGAGAGAGAGAGAGAGAGAGAGAGAGAGAGGTTTTTACAAAATTTCCTAAGCTTTGGGGACAGAAGTGTTGGTATCTCTTTCTGTATCTAAGATACTTGCCACCATGCTGGTTTGCAAACACACACACACACACACACACACACACACACACACACACACACACACACCAGCTTATCTCCCTAGCAAAACTGTGAGTTTGTGACAGTTTTGAGACTAGGTGGAGAACAGCTCTGGTATTGGGGTGGCACGCTGCAGCTAAGTTATAATCGCAGCTATGCCAATAAGTGGCACCAGCAGATTCTCAACTTCTTTCCCAAAACAACTGCAGCCTAAATGGGTTTTTCTTTGTATCTCAGTGAATTACAGAAAGAGTAAAATCTGTTCTCACTCTCAGTGACTTCACACACAGACAGGCTCACCTATCATTCATTCCTGATCTTGGGAAAATAATGGCCCGGGGGCAATCTCTTTCTGTCCTTTCCTGCTAGTAACTAGAGGGTCACCTGATGACATGGAATAGTATCTTGTCACCACATCCTGGCATAGTCTTTCTTAATCCAAGTCTTCCTTTGCTGGCATCTATTGGCTGTGAGATCTTCTCTACTCTTCTACGTACCCCACCCTACTAGAAAACCATCAGTATGAAGCAGGCATTAATTCCCCATTATACTTTGGACCAGTGACCTGGATGTAGCCAAGTGACCACCTGGTCAGACTCGTTTTCCTACCTTAGACCTACAGATCCAGTCAGTCTGTTCATCGCCTTTGTCATTTCCTACAAAGTATAGTAGTTAGACTTTTCTTCTACAACATTTGTCTTAGACACCAAGGTTTGGATACTCTCATTCCTTGAGACTGAGCACTTTGAGACACAACTTGACATGCCTGGCATGCTTCCCAGTGATTTTACATCACTGTGACTTATTTGGAGCTCTTCTTTGAGCCTCTATCTCTTTATTTCACCTGCCTGGAGACCTAGAGTCAGGTAGTCCTTAGGAAGTGTAATATACCAACCCCCTAACTCCCCAGACAGACACAACTGCTGTTAGAGGTTCCTTGTGTTCAAGACCCTGGACTTTGTCCAGTCTCTGACTCTTGCCTTCCAGTCTGCTTTCTTTGCTGCGAGATCCAATTCCAACTTCTCAGCCAATTCCTGCTGTTGTCTCAAATTCCTTAGTGCCACTTGAAGCTTCTCCTGTGGAAAAAGACAGCAGAGTAATCCCCAACCAGACAATAAGTAGGTTGGATGGCATGAATTAGGGCTACAGCATACTTATTAGAAAAAAACCTAAATGCAGAAAAGGGAGGACAGAAACTTGTAGGAATTTTTTTTGGATGGGAAGAATTTGAATAAAGCCCAATGTGCTTTACAACACATGTATATTACTGGGGAGGTGGTTGGGGACGTTACTCAATCCTAACTAACTAGGAGTCTGTAAGAAAACATGATGCTTGCAGCATTTTTTTGTAGTGTTTCCCTGGTTCCTGAGGAGTAAGAAGGTTGTGTTCGACCTGTAATTTTCTCTTACACCGGCAGGGAAGGAAGTAGCTCTCATTTCTACAACTTCTCATCTCCACCAGGGACTTTCTCCCATCACCTCACTCTCGGAACAGAGCACTCTTCAGGGCCCACTTTACTCCACGTTGGTACTTTGCACTAGTACCTCACCTGGTACTCCTGAGCAGCGTCCTCAATAGGGATCATGGTGTGTTTATGATGCTTCTTGGATCGGGCACACACCCAGCAGAGGGCTTGCCCATCCTTCTCACAGAAGAGCTGAAGTTTCTCTCCATGCACTGCACACTGTTCCCCCTGCATTCCTTGGTTGGCATCCTGGGCCATCTGTCTAAGGGAGTCCACCATGTTGGCTACGAGCCAATTGGGCCTGAAGTTCCTGAGCAGAAAATGTTTCTTGCACAGAGGACAGACACCACCTCCATTTTTCCCAAACTCAGTGATACATTCCTGGCAGAAGCTGTGGCCACATTCGATGCTCACAGGTTCTACCATAGTATCCAGGCAGATGGAACACAAGACCTCCTCCCACATCATTGCCAAGGGCTTTGCTGAGGCCATCGGGGTGATGTTCACTGTGGAGGCCTTCTGGGAGCTTGGTGGGGAGAGACTAAAAGATAAAACAACCTAAAAGAAAGGATGAGAAGTTTCATATGATAAAACCCAAAATGATGTGAAGGAAAATACATGGTAGATTGAACTGGAGGGGTGAAGACACTAGAAGGCAAGAGCGTATGAACCTGAGTGCCGGGAGCCTGTCTTCTACAGTCTGGCACGTTGATCCGGTCACTTGGGAAACTGAGTCTCCAGCAGAGGCACAGAAAATCTGGGAGGTACCACAGAGTAAAGCTGCTGACAATTCCGTCATCATACCTACCCATGCTTAGATTCACCAGTGCCCCGGCCTTTCCCACCCATTTCCTCTGGTCTCATGCTACCAAATCTCCATGTTGCTCTCACGAGGGTGACCATGTACCACGGCCCTTCTATGCTCCACAGAGCTGCTCTCTGCTTTGCATGAGCCTTCCTCAATCTTCACAACAATGGTAGGAATCAGGTACATCCAGGATGTTTTGGGCAGTGGTGACCTGCGTATACCACAGGGGAGCAATAGGCTATATACTATATAACTTACATAACCACAGTCACCTACCAACACGTTTTCAGATTGCATCTCCTTACTTAAGGAATGCACACCACTATGTGTGCGTTTATATTATAAATATAATATTCATTACGAAATGTTCTTATAAAAATATTCCATAAGTGCATATGTAGGTGTGTCCACATACGTGTGTGCGTAACATGTGAGCACGTGTGTGCATAATATGTGAGCACATGTGTGCTGTGTGCATTCCCTGGGGTCTTCTCTGAGCAGCTTCAAACCCAGGCCCTGTCTCTAATATTTCCTCTAGGACACCAGCCACCCTGAGCCACCAGACTCTAGCTAACGTCCCGAGCAGCCCATCCCCTTACTTCCAATGGGGACTTTCCTGGGTGAGTCTCACTGGGCTCCCGTGGGCCACCCTCGCGCCAGGCTTAGGGTCCTGGCTCTACAGCGTCACCAGCTCCCTACCCCAGCTCAGACACCAGCAAGAGGCCAGCCAGAGCTGTTTCCAGAGGATATTTTGCGAGCCCAGTCTCCTCCCAGGCAGGCCAGGCGGGGGAATCGAATCGAGGGCTTAGCTAACTTGCTGTGAGGAGGGGGCCAGTGTGACCAAAGTCTCCCGGTGACTGGCGGGACCTGGTGGCGCCCTGGGCTGGAAGCGGGGTCCCGGACGCAGGGCTGGGGGACCAGGGCTCACTCGTGCCACTTACCTTCTCTGAGGGACTGTTCGCAGTCTGGATCCCTATTTTATTTTCCGGGAACTGAAAGCTGGCATCTGCCTGTTTCACTTTCAGTTTCCTATGTGAGGGAGGATGAAAGGGAGAGGGCCGGGCTGTGGGCGGGACGACAGGGGAAGTGTAGGGAGAAGAGAGGCTGAGGGGCGGCAGAGGGCGGGGCGAAGGCGGCGCTGGGCGGGGTCAGAAAGCTCGCGCGCCCCAGCCTGGGGCTTCTCAGAGGCTGGGACTGAGCCCTGAAAAGTTGAGCCCTGTGTCCTCCGGGTTGCCAGAGCTCTGCTGAGTGTTTGCTATCGCGTTTAATCAAACAGTTAATCTACAAGATGGGAGAGTCGATGCTGCTTTCTCAGGACCTGCCCCAGCAGAGACATTGGGTCCTAGTCTGGCTCCTGCTCCACGGGATGAAGTCAGAAAGGGCACGGCACTCGCCCTCACTTGCCACCCTCCAGCAGCCCATTGATTCCTTTTCACCGGTTCAGTATTCTTTTAAAACCTGAGGCTGAGAGATCTCACCCCACCTGAAGGCCGGTGTCAGACCAGTGAGTGCTAAGAAGAGAATTACTGTTTATTGAGAGCCAGCTGTGTTCTTTTCACCAAAGCAGGGGTGCTCTCTGATTATATTTATTATTAGTAATTGTGATAAGATGCCCTGAACATCGAAGTCATCCTAATCATCTTTAAGTGCACAGCTCCGTGTCACTGAACGCACACTGTCTTTGCACTGTCGTCACCGTCATTTACCTCCAGAATCGTCTCCTCACTCTAAACTGAAATTCTGTATCCGTTGACTATTGTACGTACACATTTCTGTCCCTGGACGCCACTTTTTCGTAATCTGACCCTGTGAATTTGACTGCCCTAGGTTTCAAGCGTCATGTCTGTCGTGTTTTGAGTTAGAATTGGCTTCTCTTTTAAGACGGAATAGTATTCCCTTGTGTGCACACACTGTTGGTGATCCTTTCATCTGACAGACACCTGGACTGCTGCCACCTTGTGGTCAGTGTATATAACGCAGTGGCCACACAATAACTTGGAGATTTAGGGGTTACTATACTCATGTTTCGGGGGGTAGAACTGAGTCTGAGCCCGGTGAGCCTGTTTTCCTGCAGAGACATCATGGACAAGGAACATGAGAGCACAAGACCTAGGGAAGGTCTCCATTTTGGCGACCACCCGCAGACAGCATGAGCTGCGAGGCAGCAATAGATCGTGGAAACAGGCCAGGAGAAGAGGGGAACGGCGGTGAGGCCATTTCTCAATTCCTTTCAACTTAGACATTCCTCCTCCTTTCCTTTTTATTTATTTAGTCTTGGTGCTGTATAACTTAATAAAAATCACTGTTAGAACTTCCCTTGATAGCTATTATAGAGTTAGAAAATCTAAAAACACTTCAAGCTTTGGATTTTCCAGTTCTATTTAAGAGAAATTCTGGCCAGGCTGTTGTGTGACATTTAATGTTCAGATTGTGCACTACGGTACTCAGGTTGATTCCAGGAACATAAACAGTCACAGAAACAGTGAAAACAGTGTTAAAACATATCAAAAGAGGAATAGTTCTGTCTCTGGATCTGCAGACACTGGTTTGTATCAGTGCAGGCCCTTTATTGTTTCTCTGCATTGGTGAAGCCATTGTCGAGAGGTTGGGAAGCTCCGAGGCCTCATGACACAGCAGACATGAATGCAGTGTGGACAGCGCTACCTACCAGGTCGGTGCCCATCTACCTAAGTTTCATCACTCATCTACTAAGTAGAGATGTTAATACATACACCACAGGGTTGGCCTAAGTTCCGTAACAGCCACGCAGGTCAGATCACAGAACACATGCACAATTGCGGCAACTTCCACCTGGTGATTGTCTTAAGAACAATATGGTCATTTGTTTCAAATTCCTTTTACTCAATGCCTGTACTTTCATACTTCAGCGCTCTTGGCGAAGTGAACCAAATCTTGATTCCTAAAGAGACAATGTCCTTACTGTTCCTTGTCTGGCACATTGGCTGTTGTTAGTAGGTAGGAAGAATGCGGAATCTCTCCAAAGCACACCAAGGGAGATAGAAAATTACAGTGAATGCTTAAGTTAAAAATTATAATAAAATACACATTGCCAGATGGTCCCCAGTGGTACAGGCCTTTGACCCCAGAACTCTGGGGTGTTGAGGGAGAAAGAGTGTAAATTTGAGTCCAGCCTGGACAACTTAGTTACTTAGCAAGCTCCTGTCTCAAAATACCAAAATATATATCTATATGGGCTGGAAATGTAGTTCAGTATGAGGTATAGAAAACAAAAATCCCCCACATAATCATTAATTTTCTTCAAAATGTACTTACTTACTTGGAACATACTTATCCTATCATTCTTGCTACTTCTGAAGCAGTTCTGAAAGTCTTGTCTTGTGTATGTTTTTAGTCATGCTGTTGTGGCTGTCTTAACTTCCTGAATTGATTCAAAACATTTACCTTTCATGGTTGTTTTGAACTTGGAGAAGAGCCAGAAGTTGCACAGGGTCAGTTTCTATGAATAAGGAGGATGAGGGCACTGGAGCTCATCCACATTGACAGCATGAGTCATCTTTCTGCCTGATCATAGAGCATCTCCTTTATATTGGATAGACATTCACACAAACAAGAATATTTGCAAGGTGTACTCTTTTCTAGAAGTCAACTCATATGTTAATCATAATACTCAGTGTCTTAGTTACTTTTTTGTTGCTGGTACAGAATACTTCATGCCCACAATTTAGAGGAAGAAAAGCTTTATTTTAGCTCACAGTTTCAGAAGGCCTCAATCCACTCAAAGATGGGCAGCTGGGAAATGGTAGAATCATATGGTGAGGCCACAGCTAGAGCCAGAGGTGGAGCCAGAGCTGGAGCTGGTGCTGTGGAGACAGAGATCCTCATAGCATTATGCCAGAACAGAACAAGTCTGGAGGAAGGGCGGAGCTAGCACACACCCCTCCAGTCAAGCCCTGAGCATCTGCCCTTCCAGGCAGGCCCCACCTCTCAACCATGCACAGTATCCACAGGAACATGAGGCTTTGGGGAGGCACTCCAAATCCAAACCACAGCACTCAGTCATCAGTCTTTAATGTTTTCTTAGCACCTGACCCATAAGGCAACATGTATGACACAGTCAACAAAGCAATTTATTTACTTACTTACTTACTTATTTACTTATCGAGACAGCGTTTCACTCTATACTCCAGTCTGGTCCTGAACTCACTACAGAGCCCAGGCTGACCTTGAACTCATGGTGATCCTCCTGTCTCAGTCTCCCAATTGCTGACAAAACCATGCCTGTTTTATGTGGTACTGAGGAATTGAACCCAGGGCCTTGGGGCTTGTTAGGCAAGCACTTTAACTGCTGAGCTACTCCTCTAGCCCCCAAGATGGCAATTTATATAAACTTATACACGTTAAGGTCATCTTTCCTTTCAAGCAAAGTGGATAATTGCTTGCTTAGAGCTGTGTCCACCATGAAAGTTTTCTTTCAAATTGTATTTCAGGGTAATCTGTACACATACCAGTCTTGGGCACTATCTCAGATTCTCTTGAGCACCTCTTTCATTTTCTTAGCACTTCAAAAGTGCATGCTTTCCCCACTCCCGGCACCCAAACTCTCATTTGAATGAAACACCCTGCAGGGCCTGGAATCCAGATTTTTAATCAGCCATTATGGATCAAATGGCATAACCAAAATAAAAAAAAATGTGCGGAGAGCGATAGATAATTGGTTGTTAACTTGAGTGGATTGAGTGATACCCAAAAAATTGTAAAGAATATCCCTGGGTGGAACTGTGAGGGCGTTTCCAGGGAAGACTGGCCCGGTGGACTGAAGGGACAAAGGCCTCTGAGATGAATGTACCATCCAATAGACCGGAAGCCTGAGTGAAATGCAAAAGCAGACATGGGAACTAGGTCTTGCTAATTCTTTCCCTTTCCCAGTGGTGCATTGTTCTACTGCTGCTGCCCGTGGACATCAGACTCCAGGTTGTTCAGCCTTCCAGTATGGACTTGCGCTAGCATCTAAGCAGCATCTGGCCTCAGACTGGGGTTGCACCGTTGGCATGTTTCTCATGCTGAGGATTCCAGGGTCTGGGACAGAGCAGCTATTTATTTCCTGGGCCCTCCCTTCTGTAATTGGCCATCGTGAGACATTCAGCCAATTACTAAATGCCCTCTCATAGTTACAGATCTCCTATTGGTCTGCTCTCTGGAAAGCCCTGACTAACAGGGAGTTAGCTCTTCCTGGCATGAGCACTGATTGATGGGAAATGGAGAACAGGAGAGACTGTCTCCCCTTTCACTTTCATGCACCACTGGGAGGTGTCGGTCCTTCTTTCCATTCTTCTGATGAATAAGCTTATTGCTGATGGATGAGCTTTGTCTGAAGATCATTATGAATCTTTTATTCAGCATATAAAGCACTGCATCATTTTGTGCTTTTTTGGGTCATCTCTTTTCTCTAATCAATGCTTCTCATCCCTTTTTCCTGTGGTAGTTGATTTCTGATCAAAGAATCAGTAGTGTTATCTTCCCTCAGGCACATATAGAGGTCCTGGTGGATTTATCGCCAATCTTCACGATGCCTAAATCCAGTTGATGGTCAGATTACAAGAGCCTGGGGAATGCAGAATGCTGGCCTTAACTCTATTGCAATGTGGAGTTCTGCAGAGGAAGAAATGGATATGAGAAAAAATAGTCTCATAAGCTAGTTTCTGTCTGTCTGTCTCTGTATGTGTGTTTAATTTCATTTACATCTTTCAATACAGGTTTATAACCTCAGTTTTAAAGAGTAGAAATTAATACTTTTAGAGGTTAGGTACCTGTGTGAAGATTGTGTTTAATAAGTTTAAGTTTTATCTGATTCATTCTACAGTGATATTAACCATAACACAGGAAAGTCTTTTATTTCTATACATTCATGGCCACCACATCCTTAAAGTCTTAGCTCTGATGTCATTTTCTCCTACACAGCTTCTCCTATCATAGAAAGTAATGCTAGCTATTCAGTTTTTTCACCTACTTCATTATCTTTTAGAGCTTTAGTGTACTTGAGGATCAGAGTGGTACCTGGCTGATCTTTAGATAAAGCACAGTAAATAAAGCAACACTAATTCACTTGACATTGTTTTATTTTTTCTTTTTATTGCTTTTTATACATAAACTACAGATTCAATAACACATTGGCAACATATGGCCTGGGGAGCACTGGCCGCCTACAGTGCTTTTGCCCCCCTTTCCCCTCCCTTGAACCCTTGCCCTACACACCCACTCCCACTCTCAGAGATTCATCCCTTTCCTAGCAGTTCATCTCCCATCTTTCTAACCTCTCTCTCTCTCTCTCTCTCTCTCTCTCTCTCTCTCTCTCTCTCTCATTAGGGCCTTTTTGCACAATTTTGTGAATTTCATAAAAGAGACATCTGTGGATAATCAGTCTTTTGTGTTTAGTCCATTTCACTGAGCATGGTTGACTCAAGGTGGCCCCATTTTTTCAAATATTTTATATATCTATCTTTACAGTTGCACAATATTCCATTATATATAGATACCACATCTTCTTTATCTGTTTTTCTATTCATGGGCAAGTAGGTTGTTTCCAGGATTTAGCTATTATGAATTGTACTGTTATAAACATGGATATGCATGTGTCTTTATGGTATGCTGACTTTATTTCTTTTGGGAACATGCCCAGTAGACTTGTAGTTGGGTCAAATGGGATTTCCATTCTTAACTTTCTAAGGAATCTCCAGACTGCTTTCCACAGTTGTTGAACTGGATTGTAGTCCCACCAACAGTGTAGAAGTGTTCTTTTTCCCCTCCACAGCCTCACCAACAATTTTTTTTTTTTGAGTTCTTAATGTAGGCCATTCTTACTGGGTGAGATGAAACCTCAATGAGCAACTCTAATTTTCACAACCCACTTAAATGACAAGTAGGCATTACACATTTTTGAGAAAGTAGAACAAGGATAGTCTCTCTGTGAGCAGATAGAACAAAACTTTAGTAGAATAAATCTTGAGAGACAATATGGCTTTGGCACATTAGGGATTTTTTTCTTTACTTATTATTATTATTTTGAGACAGGCACTTGTTTTGTAGCCCAGGCTGGTTCTGAACTCACTATGTAGTCCAGGCTAGCTTTGGATTTATAGCAATCCTCCTGCCTCAGCCTCCTGGGTGCTGGGATTACTGGCATGTGCCCCGCACGCATCTTTATGTGGTGCAGGGGAAATCAAACTCAAGGACTTGTGCTTGCTAAGCAAACACTTTACTGCCATGCCTGCCATTCCTCCAGCCCCAGTTTGTTGTTGTTCTGAAGGCTTAACCCAGGGACTTTACACTGAGCTATGTCTCCGTTCTTTTTTTTTTTTTTTTAATTTTGAGAAAGAGTCTCCTTCATTTTCTGAGTAGCCCAGGCTGGGCTCTAACTTGTGATCTTCTTGCATCAGCCCCCAGAGTGCTGGATTTGAGGAATACGCCACCATACCCAATTTGTTGGTCTTCTTTTCTTTTCTTGAAGAATCAATCCAAGAATGAGGTTCTAGAGAAGTTAAAGAAAAGATCTCAACAGAAAGATTTATTTCAAGAAAACAGAGAATGGATCCCTTAAAAATAATGTCTTTAATGTTAGGACCTAAAACAGGAAGACCTACAAAATACCTAATTTAAGTTGTAATGTATGGAAACAGGGTGTTAGGACCTAAAACAGGAAGACCTTGTATTAATTTGGGTTCAAAAGACAGAATTTAGAGGTCTTAGCACAAAGGGACTATTAGAAAGGCTTACAAGTCCAATGATAGAGGTGGTGCAAGATGGCTGCTCAGCCAAGCAGTAGATCTCAGGTGAAGATCGTAGAATCTGCTGTAGATCTCAGGTGAAGATCGGTGACTGAAGATTAATGGTGACTGAAGGGCGGCAACAGACAGGCACAAGTCGACACAGAAACGAATTTGTGCTCACGATCTTCGGCATCCGTAGACAATTGCGAAGGCCAGAGCTTTCCCAGAGCAAGAGTCCTGGCAATTGTCCCTCTTCCTCCCTTTTTACACCGCTGGAGTTCCAGTTGGCCCTCCCACATCTGGGAGGGCGCTCCTCTCTCATTGGCCAGCCCACAAATGACTCACACTCCAATCCCAAGAAGTTCTTAAGCCCAGTCTAGGGTGGTTGACAAATCCCAATACCAGTGGAGGTGTGAGTCTTACTTTCATCAAGTTGACATGATCAACGGACACAACCTACAAAATACCTAATTTAAATTGCAATGTATGGAAACAGGGTGTGTGATATGAGAGACCTTATATTGCAGTATAAACCATAAAGGACAGAGATTGATCTCTAAGTTGGAGAGATCACTGGATGACCTCAAGAACTGCTAATGACTTCCAGCAGATCAAACCTTGAAATAATCTGTTCTCTAATCTTTAGGACAAGTTGGGACTAACAGTAGAAAAAAGAGAAGCAAACATTGCCCCTCACATCTACCTTTTCATCTTGACAGAATGGTGAATTAAAAGCTCTGACCCATAAAATAATGCTCAGGCCCCTTCAAGACTCTTAAGGTCGTTAATAACAAGGAAAGACTAAGAAACTATCATAGACCAGAGAAGACTAAGGAGACATAGCTACTAATGGCAGTGTTGAACAGGAACAAAGATTAGTGGAAAAGTTGGTTAAGATGCAAATAAAGTCTGGACTTTAATTAACAGTAAGATGTGTTGACATCAAGGAAACTGTGTAGAGGTTGCAAACTTTTCTGTGAATCTAAGACTATTTCAAAATAAAATTTATTAAAACTCTCCACCAAACTCTAATTATGAATAGTGAGGGAAAGTCAGTCAGACATATTGGATATAAAAGAGGCCAGACAGGTACCCCAAACCAACCAATTTCCTGTTGGAAAATAAAAATAATACGTGTAAAAGTTCACAGGCCTGTTTCTCAGCACCTTCACGTATTCTAATATAATTTTAATAATGATCCCGTAAAGAAACAGTTTTTCCAGTTTATAAATGAAGACCAAGAGGCTCAAGGAAATACTTTGCTCATTATGACATAGTTGTAAGTGACAGATCTGGAAATAAATCATAGCTTTTCCATGACATCATGCTTGGTGATGGGTGCTGTACAAGCATATTACCAGGAGAGAGAGAGAGAGAGAGAGAGAGAGAGAGAGAGAGAGAGAAATTTCCCCATCAGTATAGTTTGATCTTCAGTCATGTACGTCCCCTACATACAGCCATAAAGTTAGGCTGAGAACTCCTTTTCTCCTCTGTATCACACTTTTCACTTCTAGAACACCCACACACATCTTTTGCCATATAGGTCTGCCTGATTGGCAGCGTTTGGCAAGAGTCTGTAATAATTTTTTTCCCCCTGGCAGAAGAAAGTCATGTCTTCTGTTTCCCCAGGAGGAGAGACTGTGTCCCAGTCTCCCGTCATCCCCTTGTACCCCACCTTTCTTCATCTGCCTCTATGCAATCCACAGGGCCCACTCCTTAGCGGGAGCAGGTAGTCAGTATGGGGTGTTTTCTGTCCTGTGGTGCCCCTAGTAAATTCATTAGTTGCTGAATCATCTGAACGCACTGTCTGTGACTTCCCGCTGAGTCCCAGAGCTGCCTGCCCCAGAACTCAGAGGGCTCAGAAAGTTCAACTATGTAAATCTCTTGGATTTGCCTTTGGTTCCCAGCAGACCTGTTATTTTCCTACCCTCACCAGGAAGATTATAAAGTACTGGCCTTTCCTGATATAGTGAGAAATGCTTTTCACAAACAAAAGAACAGATGAGAGGGGACACAGTCTCTGGCGCTACGGTGAGTGTTGGGATGAGAGTGTGAATGTTGGGTCTGGCCTGAGTGGACTGCTCACCATGGCCCTGCACCACCAGCCCACAACAGCACTTCTGCCTGTGGGCAATATCAAAGGTGTTTATCTTGGAACATCCCTCCAGACCTTTCCACTGCTTGGGAGGTAAGAGTTGCATTGAGGCCTTTATTGATCCTCCCTCTTACAGTAAGCTTGAATCAGCACTGTGAGCAGCTATTCTGGCATCATACCCCTCTTGGAGCTTGACTATTTCATGATGGTCTGGACCAAGGAGCATGCTCTCCTCATGATGAAAGAAAACAGTGTCCCTCTTTAATTTTAAACCAACTGATCATGTGGAGAAAGAACCATTTGTGGATGATTCTCCAGGATCATCTGCAGTGGCTGTTCCCAAGAGACTGAATTTGACAGATATCCTGCATTTATTTATTTATTTATTTATTTATTTATTTATTTATTTATTTTGAGCGTGGGGGCAGGGACTCACTCTGTAGTCCAGGCTGCTCCTGAACTCACTATGTATACCAGGCTGGCGTCAAGCTCATGGCAAACCTCCTGCCTCAGACTCCCAAGTGATGGGATTACAGGCATGTGCCACCATATGCAACTTACATGGTGCTAGAGAATTGAACTCAGGGCCTTATGCTTGCAAGGTGAGTGCTTCAACCACAGTGCCATTCCTCCAGTCCTAACCTGCATTTTTTGTGGGACTACTACTTATGGAGGAAAAATCAAGCTGGAGTTTGGACTCTGCCTCAATCTGGGAGCTAGTTGCTGGATGCATACTTTCTGCAGACGGCCCAGTCTTTCTAGGCTATTCAGACCAGTGGAGAATTCCTCTTCATCTTATCCTAAACTAACTCAGAGAAGGCTGTCAGCCATGTAGCAGACGACCATAGTTAACACTGGGTAAGGCCTTGGGTTTTCTTGATGAACTCATTGACTTTCACCATAAGTCAGGAATAGGAGCATTCTTACTATTTCCATTTTTCAAATTAGAAAATTTGGGACTTAGAGGATTAAAAAATGTGCTCAGTCTTATAGACAATAAGTATGAAAGCCTGGCTTCAAATTAGATAGTCTGGACCCCCTAGACTATACTCTTAACCTTGTGCACTTCCTTAGGATACGGCACATGCAACCTGTTAATTGGTCCCAACCTCTGAAATGCCAATGAGACCATTCTCCCAGAGAACACGTGCTATTAAACACATCCAACTCACACTATTACAGACATTTGAGGACACTAGACCACATTGTGGGTTGCTAAGATTCTCTTAGCAGATTTAATTGTGTTAATCCTGGAGGGAAGAACAGTAAGAGTAGTTTGCAAAATATTCACAGGTGCCAGTTACTTACACTAAAAGGCCTCTGTACCAGATTGATACTCTCTCTCTCTCTCTCTCTCTCTCTGTGGTGTTGGGGATTGAGTCAAGGGCCATTGCACTGAGCTACGTCCCAGTGCATTTTTTTTTTTTTAGTGGTGATTTTGAGACAGATCTCATTGAGTTTCTGAGTTGTCTTGGCCAGTCTTGAGTTTGCAGTCCTCCTGCCTCAACCTCACAGAGCGCTGAGATTACAGGCCTGTGCCATACTGGTCTTCTCTGTCTCTTCCTCTCCCCCACCTCTAATTATTTTCCTGACACATTCCAGATCCTGGTTTCACATGTTAGATGTAATCAAGAATTTGGATTTACTCCCTTTCAAGATGAGACAACATTTACATGTTAGATCTGAAGGGGATCTATTGTTTAAAAGTTTAGAGACAATAAAAGCCACAATAAAAAAGCCTGATAAGAACAAATTTATTAAATATTTATACTTTCCCCAATATGGATCCCAAACTTAGGAACAAGCTACAACAACTAAAGCCTCAGAGGTATTTCAATTTCACTCATCCCACAATTTCATTGACGACAGCATTCAAGATCCAAGTGCTGTGTTAATACTCATCAGTAGTCTCTACCTTACATCTTGTAAGGTGTGCAGGGATAAAGGAGCTCTGGACAATGTTATTGAGCTTCCTTTCCCCCGTTTGCATTCACTTTTACAACAAACCGTTCAAATTAACCAGAAGGCAATGGGAGATGGAGGGGGCTGAGTTACTCTGCAGCAGCTGGAGATCCTGAAGGCAGTCTGTGATTTCCTAATTATAGATATTGGTCCAAATAGGTTTACACTAAGCTTAAGAAGGGCGGCATCAAGCCTACTTACTTATAGTTAAAGCACATCAGTGTTTGGGTGAGGGGAGAACTTGGGCTCTTGGCTCCTGCTAGTCTTTGCAACGCTAGGGCGGCAGAGCCTGGGCCTATTTTCTGTTACTTTGCTTTTGGCCTTAGGCCTCAGCTGCCAAAGCCAGAGGCTTAAAGCCTCCTAATCCCTTGAGTGCTAGAGACTGATGCTCAGTTGCCATAGGAACCTTTGTGTGTGTGTGTGTGTGTGTGTGTGTGTGTGTGTGTGTGTGTGTAGGAGATTCTTCAGTCATTTTAAAACTGAATTATTTCCTTTCAGTAACAATAGCTTAGCTTTTGGGGATAGATTTCCTGATTTAAACAGAAACCATAAACCAGAATCCCCAAACAAACCAGTCTTTGCACCATCTGTAGTCCCCTGGAACCTGGAAGAGGAAGATGGTAGACAGGCAGAGGGTAAAGTTTACAAGTTCCCTGCCTCCTGAGGGGAGTCTGCATCATGTCAGCTCTCTATGCTCCCATCCATCTATTTTTCTATCATCTTTATCTTTTTCTTACCTCTTCCACACAAAATTTTATCAAGTTTTTTGATTTTTCTCTTTGGAGACTACTTTGAGGAGAAAATGCTTCTTAAGCTCTGAGCCTGCTGCTAATCCACACAGTATACAATGCAGGGTGCTCATTGCACAGGTCTCTTGCAGTCCTAGGACTTTCCTCTGGGATTTCTCCAATCTTAATGCATTTACACAGTCAGGAAGGGGGCAGGCATGGTATAGGAGGAAATTCTATAAACTTACAATCCTGTTTCATCCTTTGTGGGCATATTTCCAGCATTACTAACAGTAATAACCATCAAAGCTAGCAGACAGAAGCAGCGTGACTCACGGCTTGTGAGTGTGAGCTCAGGAGCCAGGCTGACCAGATCTGCGCTCTAGCTCATTCACTTTCTAACTTTGTGACCTTCGTACCTCTGTTTTCCCATATGAAAAAAATGGGCATTTTTACCCACCTCATAAAGTCGTAGGTCCTCGATAAGTGCAGCTATCTTACTGCTTAGTATGTGCTAACCACTGTTTGAAGTTCCTTCCTTATGCATATTCCATTCAGTCTGTGTAGTTAATTAACAAGGGGCAAATAGCATTTTAAAAGATTTTATGGGTGAGAAGTCTGAGGAACTGACAGATGCCTGATCTTTGGAGGTGGAGTCTCTTCTGCATATTATTATTATTATTTGCTATTATTAGTAGTATTAGTACTGGGTTTCAAGCCCAGGGAGGTTTACACAAAGCTACATCTCTAGACCCCTTTGAAAAAATGTGCTATTTTGAGTTAGAGCCTCATTAAGTTTCCCCAGCTCCTCTAGCCCTGCCTTCTGAGTAGCTGCGGTTGCATATGTGTATCAGTGTGCTCAGCTTTCTGCTTGTTCTCTTTTTTCTTTCATTGAAATTCTGCTTTAGTATTTGAAAGTCATAAGTATTGAACATGGAAAAGACAGCACTGACTCAAAAGCATACAAATCAAAAATTTACAATAATGAAAACAAATTCAGATGAATCTGAGACTTTGATACATTGAGGGCACATGATTCAGGAATTTAAAAATTGTATTATGTATGCAATTTTAATTTTCTTCTTGCATATATATAAATATGATTTTTTCTTCATGCATGGATTCCAAATTCTATAACACATTGGAGACATGCTCATTGATTCCCCAAATTCCATGTCTGTGCTTATTCTTAATGTGGCCATTGACAGGATTTTTTTTTCCTCTTAAGACTACTTCCTTTTCTATAGAAAGGAGAGGGTGTCATCTAATGGTTTTGGAAGGAGGGAAATTCATGAGATGCTGTCTGTAAAATCCTAGGTAGTGTCTTGTTACTATTGCATTTTAGTAATTGCTTTCTGTATGCTAACACTTTATATTCATATTTTCACAGCCAGTATGTGAGGTCAATGTTTTTGTCCTTTATTACCTGAAGGAGGCACAGTTCTTTGGTGAACTTCTATGTCCTTTCTGGAGCACTGGAGCAGGAGGAGTACATGATCTCCCTGTGTCAGGGAGCGCTACCTTTTTGGGTCTGGGTGTAGTCGGGATGAGGAAGGAGACTTCAGCACTGTAATGTGTGGAAATGTAGGAAAACCTGGGAGTGATGGAATACAGAGGCCTTTGCTAGCTCAGGCCTTTGATGTCCCTCTTATTAGGTAAACTTGCTCCTTTTTCAGAGTTGTGCATCTACTTTAAGTGAAATGAGATTGGAGTGAGAAAACAGGAAAATTGGTCTTTCAGTTATTCTGTGGGTAAAGAATTAGTCATGAAGAGCCAAGAGTCAGAGTCACTCCCTCCATGAAGCCATGAGGGGAGTGTCCTTTGTCTTTAGGTGGACTGGGATTTAAATCCTGGCTGAAACACCTGGCTTCATGGAAGAGGTACTTAGCCTCTTTATGCCCCAATATTCTCACCAGAAATTAGAAAGATGCATCACAGGACAGGGAGATTAATTAAAGCAATGGACGAGAAGGGCATGTGTAAGAGACAACATGTTATTTTTTGATTCTTACCATTATTTAGTAACTTTTGAACTCTGAAGAAGTATCAGAATGATAGGAACAGTGAGAGAAAGTGGGAGATGAATCAGAGGGGTCTTATCTCTAACACAGTGAAGGTTGAGTCTTCAGGAACCAGATAGGGAAGGGACATCCATGTTGCCTGGGTCCTGAGAAGATTGCTGTGACCTTTCTTCAGCTGGGATTGTGGATACACAGTCATTGTCAATCCTGAATAGAAGGTTGGTACAAATCTCCGTGACACCGGGACAGGCACTCTGCTAGGTGTTAGTACAGTGATAAGGAGGACTTATGTTCCCTACTCTAAGACACAGGTGTTTCCTCCCGCACCCTACCTGAGTGGCCTCCTCTGGGCCTCTCTGAACATAAGTGTCACACTCAGAGCTTCCTCCCACCATTGTCAAGTCTATTGTCTGTTTTCATACCAGTATGTGGAGTCAGCAATGCAGTGTCTGGTTCATGACCAGAGCCACTCACTGACACTGGAGACTGAGAGCCACAACTCTGGAGTCAGTTCGTGTGAATGGAAATGTGGAGACCTTAAAGTTATTCAGAGTGTGGCCCTGACCTTGGTAGGTGCTCATATGTATGCAGAGAGTGTGAGGAGTGACTTGTATGTGACACCCAGAGCAATACTGCCCCAAGCCTGCGTAGACTGGAGGACTCAGGCAGGTAAAATGATTCTATGAACTGTCCATCAGCCAGTGATGCCTCTACAGTTTGCTAAAGAGATATGTTTAAAGAATAAAGGAAAAAAAAGGAGTTTTGATGCTATTCAAGGGCTTATGTTTCTGGGTTTTCATTATAAAGAAGTGCTCTAAGGGATACTTAGACTTTTATAGAGTATGAGAAAGTGATCTAATAACATTAAGTGTACACTGTGTTAGTTACTGCGTGAGGCACTTAGCTACAGATTAGACTGATTTATGCATAAATTTATTATTGGTAGGGAAATGGACTCAGGAAATAGAAATGTGGTGGGCCCAATGGCTCAAGCCTATGATTCCAGCCTTCTGGGAGGCTGAGGCAGGAGGATGGTAAATTTGAGCCCAGCCTTGACAATGTAATGACATAGTGAGATTTGGTCTTAAAAACAAAAATTAAAAAATGGACAGGAGATATAGCTCAGTGTCAAAGCTCTAGGTTTGATCCTCTGTAGCACAAAACAAGAGGAAAAAAGAAAGAAAGAAAGAAAAGCTTGCAAAGGTAAGTAACTTTTTTATAAGTTTGGCAGTTAGAAAATGACCTAGGTACTTAGTAGCAAAGATGCACAGTAGTTCAGAATATTTAAAGAGCCCATACAAAACATTATGAAAAATGCAGCCCAATAGAGAGATATGAAGCTTCCAGCCTTACAAAAGAAGATATTCAAACAGCTAGTAAAAATATGAACAGATGTTCATGGTATCAGCAATCAGTAAAGTGTACAATCCAGTCATAAGGCACGCCCCGCACCCGAGGCTAGCTGTAGCTGAGAAGGTCAACAGTACAAAGTGTTGATGCAGACATAAAACAATTGAACTCTTCTCTTGTGCTGGTGCGGATATAAATTGGTGCAATTGCTGTTGAAAGCTGTTTGGAAGAATCCATCATGGAAATACACGCTCAGTGTGTCACAGGGTAATTCAACTCCTTGGTGACCAACCAACAGAAATACATATGTATGCTCACAAAAGGCATACCAGGGTGGACGTGCCAGCGTCACTCATGCCAGCTCTGAGCTTGAAATTATTCAAATATCCATCAAGACAGAATAGAGAAATATGTTGTGTTTTTTTTCACGATGGAATAATTATGTAGCAATGGGATGAATAAATTACCACTAAATGCAGTAATATGGATGGGCCTCATATGATTATATAATAAAGTTCAAAAATACTGCAGAACAGGTTTGTCATTGGGAGAATAGAGTAACTGGCGAGAGCCACGGGAGGTTTTGGGGGTTCACAATATTCTATTTATTGATCTGAGTGCTCACTATGGGGGTAGATTCACTTTGTAGAAATTCACCAAGATTTATGCTTATGACATACAGACTTTTCCAAGTGTATATTTTTTTCCAATAAAAGTATTTTTAAAATGTCCACTATGGTGAACTTGGTGAGCAGAAAGACATCTTAAGGGTAGTGTTTATAACATCTAAGAGAAAGGAGATTGAAAAGACCGGAGATGCACGATGTGCAAGGTGTTTTCTCTTTAAATACTGTAATGATTTTGCTTAGATTTATTTCTTTTATTAAGAGATCACAGTGACTATTACAGTTTTGATAGGAAAATCTTTCTAAAACAAATTAGATCGCCATTTTTCTACATAAGTATAATGTTTTAAGTATTCAAATATTTATGTGCTTATTCATACATTTATTTATTTATTTTTGGTCCTTGAGATTGAGCCTCAGATCTTCACACAGAGCTGCATTTCCAGCTCAGTTTTCATTTTTAATTTTGAGAAAGAGTTTTGCTAAGTCACTGATTTGCCCATGCCAGGCTTGAACCTGTCCTGCCTTAGTTTTTCAGAGTGCTGGGATTGCAGACTTGGGCCACTGCTCTTAGCTGAAGATTTTGAAAATAATTCTAATAGAAACTTAGAAGATGAATCATAGCACGAAAGCCTGAAGAAATTGGCACAGTTGAGCTGTTTTAATATCCAGAGGATGATGGTGACTCAGAAAGATTAGTTTCATTGGTTTCTGAACAGAAGTGATAGTTTAAAGATTGTGGATTTGGAGAATATGTTACAAAGTGAAAGGGCATATACAGTTTTTTATTCTGGGTGTTTGTGGATAATAGCGAAGGAAAGGAGGACAATGAAGGTGCCAACTCACATGAGATGCTTAGGAGGCAAGCGAGGATGCGGTCTTCTGAGAAGCTGAGGAAAATGTGGTCTAAAAGCACTGTGTGAGGTTATGAAAACAGATAAGCTCACACACTACACTCTGGGATTTTTGGCATAACATTGATCCTGTGGCTCTGGAAGCCTGTGGTGCTTTGCCTGAGTCTTGAGGTGATGTTGCTGAAGACTTGCCAACCACAGACTTCTGCCTCCAATGAAGGACAACTTCAAAATTGTTAACCTTCTCATTATAAGGTTTTACAGTAAGAGAGATTAGAAAGAGGAAATTTTCTTCTTTGGGTCCTTAGCCACAGGCCTGTCTTGGAAGTAGAATCAGAGTGAAATGTGCAAGCGTAAGCAGCAATTGAGGTAGAGGTACATGTGGGAAAGAAAGATTAACACATCAAATACACCTGGTAAACTACCATCTTGATTAACAGACTTAGCTGTGAAAAACTCTTGAATACTTCTTTAAACCAACTCATTTTGCAGAAGAAAAATTCTACGCTAGAGCATATTTAAAGAAGCTATTTTAGTGAGTGCATATAATACACATGTACTTAGATTTTGTAGCCTGCAGTATGGCAGTTATTACACACTAATCAAAAATTTAAAAGTGCTTTTACCTACAAAAGCCTCAAAACTATCTGTCTTTATAGATGAGTAGTACTCTATTGTGTTCATATACCACAGTTTGTGTATCCATGGGTCTGTTGATGGGTATTTTGGTGTCTTGCATATTTTAGCTATTGTTTGTTGTGCTGCTATAAACACGGGTATACATGCATCTCTGCTGTATGATGCTTTTAACTCTTTTGGAAAATTTCCAGAAGATGTATTGCTGGATCTAAGGGGGTATTTTATTTTTAGCCTTTTGAGAAATATCCATACTGCCCGCAACTTGAGACCATCATGCTAAGAGAAGTGAGTAAGGCCTGGAAGGTTCAGTATCAACAGGTTTCTCTAATATGAGAAACCCAGAATACAGTCATTTCCTAGAACTAAATGAGAAAGGGAAGTGGGAAGAATAGGGAAGGGTGTGAAAGGGTCAGAAAAAGGGAGAGGGGAGGAGTTTGTAACTCTGGTGTGAAATAGATGTGCATAAAATATTAAAGTTCAGTGCAAACATTATGTATCACATATGTTCTTATTAATAAAACATTAAAAAAATTTAAGAGTGCATGTGGTGGCACACATCTGTCGTTCCAGCACTTAGAAGGCTGAAGCACGAAGATCCTAAGGTTGAGGCCACCCTTAATTAGCGAGTTCCAGGCCAACCTGTACTGTATAATGAATCATGGCTCGAACAAAATATTTAAAGCAATGGAAATGTTAACTATCCCAATTTGATTATTCCACACTATATACACATAAATTATAGCACAATACCTCACAGATTTGTACAATGAAATCAGTAATTAAATGATAAAATGAAAACCCTATTCTTCCCCAGAGGCCTTTCTGAAGGAGGAATGCAGAAAAATGTTGGTTCTGTTGTTACAGAACCAGAGTAACTCACAGCCACATAACGGGATGCTTCTGAAAAGACATCATTTCTCTGAGAGTGCCCCTTCAGATGTACCTGTTAACAGATATCAGATGCCCTCCTGCCCCCTCAAAGAATAGTCACAGAGCCTAAACTTTGGGTTCCTAACACCATCACCCTAAATTTCTATGGAATTTTTTTTAATGGATTGACAAAACATCCTGGAGGATTAGGTTTTTAGGTTTAGTGTAAGTGAAAAAAGAAGTTGTTTAGGCCCAAGGGAAGATAGATGCAGAGTGGCTAAGGAAGTGGCTATCAGCAACAAGCAGAGATCAACTGAAGTGTTTCATAAACTTGGCACTCCCACCAACCATTAATCTTATCGGAGAGTTAATAATCATTTTTTCAACCTTTACATGAAAAAACATTACCGTCTTATTAACTGGTACTAATATCCTTATTACAGCATTATACTCCCTATACATATTAATTATAACACAATGAAATAAATCAACATTTCACATTAATAACCTTCTACCCTCATTCACACGAGAAAACATCTTAATAACATTACACATTGTTCCTTTAATTCTTCTGTCCTTAAATCCCAAAACTATCTAACACATTTTATTCTGAGAAAGAAATTCAACTAGCCTGAAGCTCCTAAGGGAATGACCCAGGAAAGATTTATGAGGCAGCCTTCACTTCCAGCTTATGTTTAGTGGGGATTTTATAAGTGTAATCAAGTGAAGGAATGCTTCTTCCTGCAGGGTGGACAGCTGCCTCCTGGGATCGCTATGCTCTCCTGCAACTCCAGCACTTCTGGTCCCTCTACCTTCCTCCTCACTGGCTTTCCAGGCCTAGAGGCCTCTCAGCAGTGGGTCTCCATCCCCATCAACCTCATCTGTGTGGTCTCCATCCTGGGTAACAGTATCATCCTCTACCTGATCCACACCGATCCGGCTTTACACGAGCCCATGTACATCTTTCTGTCCATGTTGGCAGCCTCGGATCTGGGCCTGTGTGCCTCCACCTTCCCCACTATGGTGCGGCTCTTCTGGCTGGGTGCTCGTGAGCTGTCCTTTGATCTTTGTGCCGCACAGATGTTTTTCATCCACGCCTTCACCTACGTGGAATCTGGTGTGTTGCTGGCCATGGCCTTCGATCGCTTCATTGCCATCCGTGACCCTCTTCACTATGCCACAATCCTTCCCGACTCAGCTGTGGCGAAGGTGGGGACTGCCATTGTGGTTAGGGCTGTCCTGCTCAACCTCCCTGGGCCCATCCTCCTGCGGAATCTGCTCTTTCCCCAGGTCAGTGAGCTGTCTCACTGCTACTGCTTGCATTGTGACCTGGTGGGACTGGCTTGCTCAGACATCCAGATCAACAGCGTGGTTGGCTTGGTCTCCATTCTCTTCTCGCTGGGCCTTGATTCCTCCCTCATCATGCTGTCGTATGTCCTGATCTTACGGACCGTGCTAGGCATCGCATCACCCGGGGAGCGGCTTAAGGCACTCAACACATGCGTCTCACACCTCTGCATTGTTCTGATTTTTTACTTGCCCAAACTTGGTCTGTCCGTGTTGCACCGGGTGGAGAGGCACAACTACCCTGCTCTGGCCGTGCTCATGGCCAACTTGCACTTCTTGGTCCCCCCCTTCATGAATCCCATTGTGTATTGCATCAAATCGAAGCAGATCCGTCAGGGCCTCCTAAAGCGCTTCCAGCAGAAGAGAGTTGGTGTGTCCTAGTACAGAAGGACCCAGCACCACCTGACCACAGTGGGATACCCAGCTTCTGGGGTAAGAAAGGTGTAGTAGAGGCATTTTACTTTTTGAGGTTTCTGAATGATTCATCAGTATGGTTGAGGCCATGGTGGGGCCCTACCAGCCTTTATATTTATAGAATTTTGAGACTGAGCACCTCACAGTATCACCTTGACACTCCTCATTGTTCTATCTCATTAGAGCCAAACAGTCTCCGAGTCGCATATGCTGTGACATCTGCTTAGCCAGGTGACTTAGCACACACCTGGGATGTGTATAGCTATCTTTCCAGGAATCTCTTTTCTTTCCCTTCACTGGATTTTTCTTTCTCATTTGATTTTTAAGCCTAAGGAAGCATTAAAATAAACTATATTCACCTGCTGGTCATTTTCTCCCAAATTTTATTTTAACCCACTTTTATATGAAGAAATAGAAAATGATGGTTATGGTGACACACAACAATGCTGTACACGTTGACAGTATGTAGCACTCATCAGCAGGTTGGGGAATGGATGCTTTTTTTTGTTTTGTCATGCCTGTCTCTGCTTTGAGCCAGGGAAAAATTTCGGCTTTGTCAATTCTAAGGAAGCTGCTTACCGTAGCTCCTGGACAGCGCTGGTGCTCACGGCAGGGGTAAATGGCTACTCGTTTCCTTGATGGCTGTCCTGCTCAGATGAACGCTCCATGAGGTTGCTGTGTTCACTGACATGTCCTACTGGACAACATCAGGAATGGCGCCCGCCGTCTGGGAGCTCACGGTATATTTTGTTGAAGAAATGGATGATGATGAAGAGGCAAAAGCTAAGAGCTGATTCTCAGGAGGGGTGGGGGGTGGGGGTCTAAATACTTGAGGCCTGTGAAGATAACAGCTGGAGTGGAGTGAGGTAAGCATGGAGGTCTGAGGCTTCTAGGGCAAGGCACTATTCTTCTATCCCACATGGTTAAGAAAGCTGTTTATAATGGTGTAGCTCAGAAAGGTAGCAAGCAAGGTAGTAAGAGATTTTGCTAATAGTGTTGTGAAATTTCTAGGAGACTGGAGAATGTCTCACTCCATCAGTACAATTTCCTTAGAACTTCTCAGTCTTAGAATACCCTATGTAGTTCTTTGAGAATTGAGATAGGAATAGTTCTAGTGAAAAATGACTGATGAATAGAAGAAGGCTCGATAGAGCTACTAGGAAGTACTTGTACCAAGGGCCATGTGCACAACAGCGAATTTAGTGATTGTGGTCATTTCTCTTGGCATCTTCATAAACTGAGACAAGAAAGAGGGGAAGATGGAAGCAAAAAGTCAGGATGGGGAGCTAAGAACCCTATAAAAGAAGATATGCTTGGAAAGGCTATTTTTCTTGCTAGATCACATTAACTGTAGCATGGATTCCAAGGAACTCAGACCCTGGGCCTTTCAGTAACTAGCAGGAGGTCACTGTGAGTCCTGAATGTCAGAGGATCATAGATCCTGTCCTTAGAGCTCAACAAACAAGGAAAAGAGCCATGAGTTTAGAGCTACCATCTTCAAAAATATTTTTAGTGGTCAAACAAAAGCTTCAGAAAATCCAGTTTGGAAAAGGAAGCCACTTGGGAAGACTGTATGTTACACTGCAAGGTTCCACGTACATTTTGGGATAAACAGGTGACTGTGTGAATCAGGCTTTTTTGTGTGTTTCACCTACTGTCCCAATAACAAGACGGTTCTAAGCAGGGAGTCAACATGTACTTCTCACTGAGTGCTCACCCATCTGCTTCAAAAATCCAGGAGAACAAAGTGGTATTCAGGATCACAAGCATCCTTACCAAACCCAAACAAATCCCATCAAAACCTAAACCCAGCCTAAACCTGAACCAAACCCAAACCCAAACCCAACATAAGCCTTTGTGCTTGGAGCCCTGAGGCTGGAACATTCCTACTTGGGCAGGGGTGGGGGGTGGGAGGGGTGTCCCAGAACAAAGCTTAACTATTAAATGCTCTGCATTGACATCCGGAGTTGGACAGGCTCTAGGAGTGGGTCTATGTTTCCGTGAGTTTGCTTTAGGGACATACATACCTTATCGTGTCCATACACTTTGCTCACAGGTCAAGTAACTACTGAAGTCGCTAACACAAGAGGGAGTACTGAAAAAGTTGTTAAAAAGCTTTGCTATTTACCCACAGTAGGATTATTAGGATATGTTATTAATATATACAGGCGTTTGGATTTTGGTATAGTAAAAAGAAAAAGGTGATCATCACAAATCTGAAGCTTCTACTTTTAATGTTTATGCTAATTAGAATGTCATCCTCTCTTGCAGAAACCCTGAATTTAAAAACTTCATTTTGTTTCATACCTACTGTGGTTCCTTTGGTTAATTACTTCCTCTGAGTTTTCATTTTCTCATCATAAGTGGAAATACCTACCTCACAGAGATGTTATGAATATTTAATTATACAGCACTAAATTCAGCAGCAGAGAAATCTTTGTCTACTGTTGTTATTTAATTAATGCCTATTTTTTGATTCACTGTAAATATTAGACATTTTTAAAAATAAAATTTATTCAATTCTAGAACTTAACATGGATTAGACTATTGTAAGTCTTTTTTCTGTTAAAAAAATAAGTGAAAGTCAGGTATGCTGGCCCATGCCTGTAATCTGAATGCTCAGGAGGCTGAGACAGGAGGATTGCTGTAATTAGAGTTCAGCCTGGGCTCCATAGTGAGTTTAGGACAAGCCTTGACTACAGAGCAATGCCCTGTCTCAAAAAAGAAAAAAAATAAGTGAAAGACTGAATTCCTGTCAAATGATAAATGCAGCTTATTATATAATTTTTATTGAGCTCAGTAGATGGGAACATTTGTTATAGTTAATATTATTAGAATTACACTTAATTTCTGTTAAGTAGCTTTGATTTTGGCAGTAAAAACAACAAAGGTTGGTTGGTTCCAAGGGCAAAATTTTGATCAAGGTTATATTGCTACACTGAAACCCTGAGTATATTACTTATAAATGTTCTTCTAAAGAACCTCAGGTTCAAAAAGGGTAACCTAAACATGTCAAAGATCTATCTATCTATCTATCTACCTATCTGTCTATCTATCTATCTAAACGTAGTTACCAAAATTTGTCCTGTTCTAATAGAACAGAATACTGAGTCTATGACATTCTAGACCTGAATGTGGCCAGACTGAAAGGGCCTGCAGAGATGTGGCAAACAAACATGGGGAAATTAAAGGGATTAGCACTAAAAAGAAGCAAAGTATTTACAGTCAGGATCATAGGAAGATGCCTTGAGGGTATCTCAAAAGTCAACAAGACCCCACACATTGGCAGCTGAAGGGTGGAGAGGCAAAGGTATATCTCAGGACCACAGAACAAAATGTTTGCCAAGGTTCACCTGCCTAGAGTTCAGCCATCTGAAAACTCAAAGGCTTCTACAGTTTTTGACCAAAGGGATCAGGCTACTGCTCAAGCCAGTGGCGGACCTTGGTGACGTCCATGTAGTCCTGGCTTTAAGGGCTTGCAGAGTGCAAGAGTTGTGGGTTCACGAGGTCTTCCCTCTTTTTTTAGAAGAAAGTCTTGGAGGCCAGGCAATGTGCCCTGGGAGGGCAGTGCATGAGGTTGTAAAGGAGAGGCCCAAAGGTGCACTCGAGACTCAGAAAGTGTGGAGAAGCCAGGAGCATGGACTGCCCCTTGAGCAAGTAGCAGACTGTGGATGAGTCCAGCCCAATGGAGAGAAGTTGGAGGTTACAGGCCTGACACTGTAGGGGCAGGGCCACCCGAGTCCTTCAGAGTTCATATTTTGTCACAGTTTATTCCAGATGCTGGACACAGAACTATAGGATTTAACTCTTGCCCTGCTGGGTTTCGAAATTGTTTTGGTCCAATTGCCTGTCACCCTGCTATTCATCCCTTTTGGAATGGGAGTATTTACCTTCTACCATTGTATGTTGGAAGGGCTTAACTCTTATTTCATAGAAACTCAGGGCTGAGAGTTTGCCTTGTGTCTCAGAACAGACTTTGGACTTGGACTTTCTAGTAGTTCTGGAACTGTTAAGACTCTGACAACTCTTAGAGAAGGACTAAGTGAATTTTGTATAAGGAGATAGATTTGAGTCTTTGCGGGGCCAGGGGAAGAATGTTGTGGTTTGGATCTGTACTGTTCCCCAAAGGTCTCATGTACTTACGGATACTGTGTATTGTTGGGAGGTGGGCCTGGCTAGAAAGGGTGAATGCTTGGGATTTGACCTTTTCCCCAGATGCCATGCTATGAGGATCTCTGTCTCCAGTTTTGGCTTTGGTCTTAGCCCTGGCCTGTCCCTGGGCCTGGTTCCAGACCTTCCAGGTGATTCCACCATTTCCCAGCTGCCCACCCACGAATCGGTTGTGACCTGAAATTGTCAGCTGATATCTTTTCTTCCTTGACTTGTGGATGTTGGGTATTCTATCCCAGCAAAGAAAAAGTAACTAAGACAAGCCCATAATGATTTATTAGCTTATACTCATTAGAAAGGCTAAAATGAAAAACATAAATGACAGTATCAAAAGTTGATCAGGATGTGTAACTGGGAACTGGTGTACATTACTGGTGAGAACATAAAATGTTGTAGCCACTCTGAAAATCTATTCATCAGATTCTCTTAAACACACACCCACTCTCTTACCTAGCAATTTTAATTATAGGTTAAGAAGTTCTCATAGCAGCTTTATTAATAATAGCCAAAAGTGGGAAATAATCCCAGGGTTAAAAAGAAGATAAACTGAGATATTTATATAAAAGAATATCACTTAGCAATAAATTTGCAGCGGGTGCACACAGGAGCCTGTGGATGAGGATTATTTCCCCTTGTCAGGTAAGTAGTCATATTTTCTTCATTTTTCAACATTTCTTGGAATATATGAGTCTTATCAGATAATAGTATATTTCCAGGGGAGATGAGAACCACAAGTTTGGTAGACATTATTTCCCTTTCGGCAAGAGTTCCCTGGCATAAGTGGGAAACAAAACACTTGGTAGTTCTTCCACGATCTGGCATGTGACATACTTCCTAATCAAAGGAAAGATACCACTGAGTGTGGGTTTTTCTCTCTCCAACATGCCAGGAGCTATGGGCCTTACAAGCATTTCCCAGGGGCTGAGGTGAGAAGCAACCTTAGTTTCAGAGAGGGATTGAAGCCTTCATGACTGAGCAGAGCCCCTCTCCATCAACCGGAGAGCCCCATCCCGAATTTGTTTGGTCTTCATCCCATAGATGATGGGGTTAAGCATGGGAGGGACAATGAGGTAGAGGTCAGCCAGGAGGATGTGAACGTGTCTGGGCACATGCTGGCCAAAGTGCTGTGTGTAGAATGAGAAGAGTCCTGGGGTATAGAAGAGCAGGATGACACCCAGGTGAGAGCCACAAGTGCCGAAGGTCTTCACACTGGCCTCCTTGGAGGAGAAGCCTAACACAGCTCTGAGGATGAGTGCATAGGAAATGGCGATGCAGATGGAGTCAGTACCCACCGCCAGGGTTGCAGCAGTGATGCCGTATATGTCGTTTGGTTGGGTGCCCCCACAAGCCAGCTTCACCACAGCCATGTGCTCACAGTAGGAGTGTGCCACCACTCTGCTGCAGTAGGTCAGCCTTGCTAGTAAACAGGTGAGTGGGGTCATGAGCCCCAAGCCACGAAGCACAGCGGCAGCCCCCAACTTGCCCACTGACTCTGGAGGCAGCAGTGACCCATAATGCAGAGGTCGGCAAATGGCCAAGTAGCGATCGAAGGCCATTGCCAGCAGGATGCCAGATTCTGCAGCTGAGAAGCCGCGGATAAAGAACATCTGGGCAGCACAGGCCCCAAAGGCAATCTCAGCAGCATTAGCCCAGAAGAGGGCCAGGAGCTTGGGCACAGTAGAAGTGCAGAGCACCAGGTCGATGGTGGATAGCATGCACAGGAACAAGTACATGGGCTGGTGCAGCGCCGGCTCCAAGCGCACCACCAGCAGCACTGCCGTGTTGCCGAGGAGCACCGCAACAGCATACATGAGCAGAAGGGAAACGCAATCCAAAAGTGGGATGCTTCCAGGCCAGGAATTCCCATGAGCAGGAAGGAGGCTGGCTTCTGATGGCTGCGGTTTGTATGCTGCATGGCAATGTAAGACGGACAGAGAAGGTCTCACTGCCTTGTTCTGAGCCCTTGGAGGGCCTGAGAGGTGAAGCTGCTCAGATCCATTCTTGTACGGCAGCTGAATGGCAGCAAGGATATTTGAGTTAGACTTCATGAAAGCACCAAGGATGAGAAGATTGCAGGGCACTGGGGACGATGCTAAGAGTACAGTGGGTTACTCTCAGGAGGGTTCAAAGGAGGCCTTGCTACTTTCAATGGTGGCCAGGAGGTGGGCTAGTGGCTGAGCGGCATGGCTGTAGAACCCTTTCCATGATGAAGATTCTTACAGTATTTCACCCTTTTACCTATTCTCTAATGTTTTCTTTTGATTCATCTGCTATGTTACAATAAGAAGGTAGGGTCAATACAAAGGTCAGATAAATGAGAGAGAAAACGTGTGTGTGTGTGTGTGTGTGTGTGTGTGTGTGTGTGTGTTTTAAGATGGAAAGATCATGCTGAAAGGGAGGGGAAGAAGAAAAAATTTTTAAGCTACTGAGCCCATCCCGACTCCTAGATGAGGCTCAAGACCTAGGTTCTGACCAGGAACATCAACACCCAGGAGAGGGCTAAGCTTCTTGGAACTGCTACAGACCTAAGACTTCACGGTCCATGATTAGTAAGGATCCTGTGCCTGCTTCAGGCACCCTATATAGAAGTTGGTAGATCAGGTGAGATTGTGTAGAGTTGGTAGTGATAGAGTCAGGTTGATTTGGCCACAGTATGATCTCATATTGTCACTGAGAAATGACTGTGTACGAAGCTGTTCTCTCATTTGCAAAGCTATGAAAAATAATGAAAAGTGAATTTTCAATATTGAGAATACACAATCCCCATAAACAAAGGGGGAGAGTAAGTTTAACCAAGCAGTGCTCTTGATCTTTTTCACCCTACAACTTTTTCATACTCCACACACATTTGTATGACATCCTCTCATCTATACATGCCTAATTTTTTTGTATATCCTAGGCAGCCAGTGTATTAGTCTGGATTCTTTCAAAAGAAGAATTTACAGATACAAAAGGGTCTATTAGGAAGGTTTACAAATCCAAGGATAGAGGTAGTCCAAGATGGCTGCTCAGCCATGAAGTAGATCTCCCATCCGGGACTGTGGGACAGCTGGTGAGGTGAGAGTCTGCTGCAGATCTCGGGTGAAGACCAAAGCCTGAAGATCAGTGACTGAAGAGCAGCAACAGGCAGACAGGCATAAGTTGAGATTGGAGCGAATCTGTGCTGAGGATCTGCGATGTGTAGCAAGAAGGTGTCCGTAGGCAATTGCGATGGTGAGAGCATTCCCAGAGGAAGAAGCTGTGTCAATCTTCCCTCTTCCTTCCTTTTATACCCTTAGGGTTTCAGTTGACCCTCCCACATCTGGGTGGGTGCTCTTCTCTCATTGGCCAGCCCACAAGTTACTCACACTCTAATCCAGACCAGTTCTTGATCCCCAATCTAGGGTGGTTAACAAATCCTAATCCTAATGGAGGTGTGGTTCTTAATTTCCTTAGGTTGACATAATCCCTTCAATGGACACAGCCAATAACTGAGAAGTTGAGAAAGTGAGATTAAAGGGAAAAATACAGGAAGGAAATAGCAAAGGGAAAGGATATAAAAGTGAAATAGAAAGAAAGATGAGACTAAGAACTAAAATAGACACAGGAAACAATAGAAAAGTGAAGACAGAGAGCGTCCATATCTTTTGAAAAGAGGCTGTAATATGGGGATATGTAATCTGGGATATGATTGGGTTCTGGTTGCTAATTTGAAACAGATAGGGAACCTTTTAGACTCCCTGGAGATAGCCTGTTCCAGCCCTAAATTAAACTGCAACAGTTTAGCAATTTCTGGCATCACCCACTCCTACCCAGAGATCCAGGGAACTGTAGAGGGTAAAGGCAGGAAGGGAAACAGTGGGGCATTCTAGTGCCAGTGCTGGAGACAACTAATTTAGCATGCTTCTTTCCCATCCCAGTGCCAACTGTAGCTGTCATTCTGATATAGAACAAGTGATCTTGTCCCTTCCTCTCATCCCTTTTTCTTGTGTTTCATGTTTTGTCATCTGCAACGTTTCCCTTCTGAGTTTACAGCATCCATCTGGGCCCAAGAGCCCCAGAGTAGACTTCAGCCTTCATGGTGATACAAGGATCAGAGAGGAATCAGGGAGTGGGAACTTTGTGAAGCAGTATTAATATGCAAAACTATTCCATTTGATAAATAAGCACATGTGATTGGCTAAGTATATGGTTGTGTGTGCATGTGGGCTGCTCTGTAAAATCCGTGAGCAGAGATGTACTCAGAAGACACAGGCCCACACACTTAGATAAAGCGTTGGTAATTGGGAGTCCGGGTTTCAGTGTCATTTCTCTGTTGTGCAGCAAACTGAGAGTTGAACAATCTGGATATGAATGGGGCAGCCCTATTTTCTGTCTTTCCCTTCTTTTCTTTCTGTACCTCAGCCTTTTAATAATTGTATCACAGTTAGTCCTTGAGCTACTGCTCACAGAGCTTTTACTTAACCCTTGACTTGGAAGCTGATGGCATAAAGATTTCAAGTTCTTCCTGTCTTCACTTCCCCACGTGTGCAGAAGCAGAAGTGAATTTGAAGCGTGTGTGGTGGGTACAATGTGATTAAATTCCAGGAAAGTCAAGGCTGAGGTCTTGAATATCATCCCTTCCTTGCTCTAACATCTGAGTTAGACCTCATGAAAAGCATCTGAGTGGAGAGATTGCAGGGCTCTGGGTAGTGCTGCAAGGTAGAAGGAGGCTACTATCACTGGGATTCAGAGGATGCCTTGTCACTTCTGTCTGGTTTGATGACCTCTAGGTTGATGGCTGGTGGCATGGCTGCAAAACCTTCTGCATGATGAAGGTAATGCTAGAGACTCCTACAGGATTCTTTTATCAGCTGTTGGATTTCTGACTTTATTCCAGTGTTCTTTTCTTCTGACTTATCTTGCCCCTAATGTCAGGCAGAGACACCCCACCTCCTCCAGATAATTCTCCTAGAATAATACTTCATGCCTGTCATTCTTCTGCTTTGTTTGTTATAGCATTTTGAATAAGAAAGGCTACCTAAAATATATAATAAGAACAGGAGCTCAAGTACCAGAAACATGACTGTGTCATAAGGAGAGGCACAAGTTCACCCCTGGGAGTATCCTGAAGCATTTGAAAGGAATCTGCCAAGAATTCATCACTCATTGACGGAAAATCCAAGGCAACTCCATTCAAATTCTAGCTCTACAACTTTCTAGCTGTGTGATTTCTGAAGAGTCACTTAAACTCTTCTAACTTGCTTCATTATCTGCAGCCTACTTAGGTTACTGTGAGGATTACTATGTGAGACGGTTGTCTGGTCGTCTGAAGATCTTTCACAGCACATGGCACATAGCATCAGACAAAAAGTATGGCTCATTAGAAAGCCTCTTCAGTTTGAAGTTGAAACTACCTTAGTGAGAAATTTTGCTAATCACAGTCAAGTTTGAGGTCCTCTCACACGATGCCTGTCAGGTATACAGAAAGACCAACTTACCAGATCAGAGCAGAGAGTCTCAGGTCCTGTAGGGCTCAGAGTGCTGGCCCCAAAAGAGCTTGAGTATTTATCCCGTTATTAGGGCAGTGGCTGGCAGTAGTGATTCCTTGAGGAGGAGGATACTAAAAAGGCCTTTGGGATGCTGGGAAGGAGGAAAATTTAAGTTGATAAATTTAGACCTTGATAGGAGAGGAGGAATGAAGAATAGGACAGAAGGGACAACCTCGGAGTTCAGGGTGGGTAGGTCTTAACTTGTCTTCTGCTGTAACAGAATAACAGGACTAGTTAAATTATAAATTGAAGTTGGCTTCTTGGCTTGGACAGCTGGGAAACTCAAAATGGAGGGACTCCTTCTGGTGATAGTTCTCTTGCTGTGTTGTTTTATTTCATTTATTTATTTTTTTTGTAGCACTTTGGAGAAGTGAACCCAGGACCTTTGCACTGAGTACATTCCCAGTCCTGTTTTGATTTCTTTTTCTTTTCTTTTCTCTTCCTTCCTTCCTTCCTTCCTTTCTCTCTCTCTCTCTTTCTTTCTTTCTTTCTTTCTTTCTTTCTTTCTTTCTTTCTTTCTTTCTTTCTTTCTTTCTTTCTTTCTTTCTTTAAGACAGTGTCCTGCTCTGCAGCCCAGGCTGGTCCTGAATTCACTATGTAGCCCAGGCCAACCTAAGACTCATGGCAATCCTCTTGCCTCAGCCTCCTGAATGCTGAGATTATAGGCGTGAACCACCACGCTCAACTTTATGTGGTGCCGGGGAATCAAACTCAGGACCTCATGATTGCTATGCAAGTGCTTTAACCGCTGTGCCATTCCTCCATTCTCAGCCCTGTTTATTTCATTACTACTATTATTATTATTATTTTAAATTTTGAGACAGAATCTCTAAGTTGCTAAGTTGCCCTTGTGTTCACAATCCTCTTGCCTCAGTTTCTCAGACTGTTGGGAGTATAAGTATGCATGAATACACATGGGTCCTGGTTGTATTCTGTGGCAGAATATCAAGCAAAAAATGAGTGAGACAGATCGAAAAAAATTCGGGCTGAACTCAGTTTTTAAAATTAGGAACCAATTCTCGTGGTAAAGACATTAATCCATTAATCACCTCTTAAGGTCGGTAAGGTCCTGCCTCTCAGTACTGTGACACTGATGATTAGATTTTAAGAGAAGTTTTCAGAGGGGACATTCAGATCGTCAGGTAAGAAGCTGGTAGACAGAGAGGTTTTAAACACATAATCGTTATGGCTTTTTGACATAGGGACACATTTTAGAATTTTTAAAATTAATTTTGCTTTTACTTTTCTTGGCCTCCCACCCTCATCCTGAATATTTGTCAGTATTGTTTCTTGGGTAAGCTACTTAACTTTCTAAATATTAGGTTTTCATCAGTAAAACAGTGGAGGAACAAAGGTTCAAGGAGATGACACATGTAAAACATTTATTATTTTGCCTGGCTTATGACAGGCACTCAACAAAGAGTTAACAATCATTTTTTGAGTATCTATTATTTATGAAGGACTGATAGATTTTAGGGCCCAGAATCAAAGTGCCATGTCCTTGTTCTCAGAGAGGTCCATTTGGCTTGGAGGATGTGAAGATATCTTAAAGTAACGATTCAATGGAGCTGGGGGCTTAGCTCAGTGGTTATAGTGCTTGCCAAGCAAGTACAAAGCCCTGAGTTCGATTCCCTAGCATGCATAAGCTCGGCATGGTGGCCCACACCTGTAATCCCAGCACTCATGAGGCTGAGGAAGGAGAATTGCTGTGAATTTGAGGCCAGCCTGGGCTCCATAGTGAGTTCAGGACCAGCCTGGACTACTGAGTGAGACCCTGTCTCAAAAACAAAACAAACAACAAAAAAGCCCAAATTATTCAATGACGTTTGTCTTACTTTTTCATTGCTGTGACTCAATAACCAACACGCACAATTTAGAAGAGGAAAAATTTCCTTTTTAGCTCAGAGTTTCAAAAGGTCACAGTCCATTCATGGGCAGCTGGCAACAGTGGAAAGGTGGTAGAGGTGGAGGTGGAGGTGGAGATGGAGCCAGTGCCTCAGAAGGAATGAAGGACGCTGTGGTTTTGGAAACTTTCCTTTTAGAAGCATAACTGATTCTAGTGTAGGGAAACAAATGAGATTATTCAAACTTTCTGTGGATGCCTCAGGAAGAAAACTCAGATCTCTGCTGTTTCCATGGATTGAGGACAGGTGTGACTCCTCAGTGTTAGTATGGGATACCATTGGGAAAACTTTTTAACTAACAACATTTATTCTACAGACCACTGAGCCCCCAGGCATGTCGATATTTCTCTAACTGCTGATAATGCAGCAGTGAACAAAGATCACTAAATCTTTGTTTTCATGGAATGTCTCTACTAAGAGATATTTTCATTAAACAAGCTAATTCATTCCATAAAATGAGTCCTGAAATAGCCCTTCAGGTTCCGATGGTTGTTAAGTAAAATAAAGCATTGGAGAGGCTATGGAGGGAAAGGGACTATTGCATTCTGTTGGTAGTAATATAATTTAGGACATCCATTGTGGAAAGTACTATGTAAGATTCTCAAAAATTATAAACATTTGGCACAGTAATTTCATAATCGGGTGGATATCCAAAGGGAATAAGTATATTGAAGAGGCACTGCACTCACGCGCTTATTGAAAATTTACTCACAACAGGAAATATATGGAATATGTATGCTTACATATATGTATGTGATGTGTATTTCTACTACTACTACTATTTAGTAATTAAAAAGGAAATTCTATCATTACCCTAAAACGGATTAACTGGGAAGAAGCTACATTACGTGAAGTAGGGCAGGCACAGAGGAAATAAACATATAATAAGTTCCCACTTATATGTGGAATCTGAAAATGTGGAATTCAGAAACAGAAAATGGTGACCACCAGGGGATGGCAAGGAGATAACTCAAAAATCCATTTATGAAGAATAAGTTTAAGAAATCTGTGTACAACGTAGGCAACTACAGCTAATGATAATATGTGATATTCCTGGAATTGGCTAAGAGTGGATTAAATGTTCTCACTACTATGTGAAGCAGTGAGCATATGAAGTGGCTTCATTTAGCCACTTTACAAAGCATATTTATTTTAAGACAATATGTTGTATATCATAAATGGATTCAACCATACTTAATTAAAAATTTTAAGAGAAGCGCTATGGAATAAAATGGGGCTTAAAGAGAAAATGGCAGGAAGCACCATTTTAGATTGGGTAGTCATGCTAGGCTTTCTGGAGGAAGTGATACTTGAGTAGAGGTCTTGAGGAAGTGAGTGAGAAGGGAAGGCATGCAGCTGGGTGAGGACAGTGCTCCAGGAGGAAGCAGGCAGACTCACAGGACTTGGCATCTGGAGGGCGCTTGATGAATTCTAAGGATAGCTTCGGGCTAATTGCTGTAGCAGAGCGACAGACTACACCATAGGATATGAATTTGGACTGGCAGTCAAACTGCAGAGGACAAGGATGTTGTAACTGGGACAGAAAGATTTTGGAAGGTTTTGAACAGGCAAGTGCTTTAGCTGCTGAGCCATTCCTCCAGCCCCCAGAAAGGTGAGCTCTTATACCCTAGAGACAATAATTAGAACATCTGATGGGGGACCTAATACATAAAAATGGAAAATATACGTATTTATGGAGTGCCATGTAATATTTCTGTGTATGTGAACAGTGGGGAATTTTCAAGTCAAACTGAATATATCTATATCCTAAGACAGCATTTCTTTAAGTGAAAAAGTTCAGTTTTTTTCCCCTAGCCTTTTGACCCATACAGTACATTATCAATTCTCTGTGACTCTACTGTGAAATAGCAGCCCAGAAGTTTAAAATCCTACTTACCTTAGTAGTCAGTATTTTGGGGGGAGAGGTACTGAAAAACAAACCCAGGACCTCTCACACCAACCTGGTCACATACCCTGGCATGGAGCTACATCCATATCCTCTTTTAAATTAAAAAATAATTAAGACAGGCTCTTACTAGTTTGGCTCTGAACTTGCAGTTTTTCTGCTGGATTCTCCCACATAGCTGGAATTACAGGCCCATGTGACCTTATCTAGCAGGAACGTATTGCAAAAGTTTTGCTGAGAACAGGGAGTATACGTGAGGGTGTTAGATGGAGGAAGACGTGACGCCAGGGAACATCGGATGGGGCTGATGCTAACCAGAATACACATTTCAGAGAGGAGGACAGAAGGGTTGGAGGGAAGTTATACTGACAAATAACAGTTTTACATTGCACAGTTTACAAGGATTTTTCTCAGGGTTTCATATTTTCTCACAATAAAACTCAGCAAGATGGTCACAGGAGGTATGACAGGTGGGGAAGAGAATGCCTGAACGAGATCTATGGTCACCTTTAGTTTCTGTTGGTAAACTGACACCACCATCATTATGTAAGCCTGAGTCTTTTGACTATAAAATGTTTCCTCATCTTGTGGCAAAGAGTTACACTTCTGTGACTTGAACATACTGAGCTTGAACTGTTCCTGGAACAGGGAACAAGTGTAGTAATTTAGCTTGTTGGACTTGAAGGAAAGAAATGAGAATTCTCAAAATGGAAGTTTCATCTTCGACATTTTCCAGGCTTCTCTGATTGTCAGTAACAATCTTTAATTATAATTCAAATTACCTCTCACATATATTGACTACTTTCTATGATTCATGATTACATTAAGATTATCTCAAAATCCTTGGAAGAAATGTTTTATGCAGAAACGGGGAAAATTAGAAAGGGGTACAGGTCAATATGTTTAGAAAAAATGTTTAAGCATTTTCAAAGGAAATGATGAAAGGGGAGAAACAAAGATAGACTACTGTCAAAGACGGAGTTCAGTCGTGAAAATAGGTCTGGGCGAGACATCCCTTCTGAATGTCAGGAAAGTTATGAAGGAAAGTAGGTAAAGACAGAGCACACAGAGAAGAAATCAAGAGTTAGGTGAAGAAAAAGGAGCGTCTCTGGTTCTTGTTGGCTGGAGATAGGGCTTTAGCTGGAGAAATTTCTGAGTATCAGATAGGCACCTGGGGAAGCCCTGCTAGGAAAAACATCTATAGAACTTGTAGATAAGTGAATTATTAGAAGATGCCGAGCCTTTTTGTTATTTGTAAACCCAAGCTTTACATTTCATAAAATACTATTTTTTTTTTTTTTTTTTGTAATACAGACTGTTGTTTGTGTTGGGAGAAAACAGAAAGACAAATACTTTGGGATCAGGCTTACCAGAAGTCTCCAGCATTACTAACACACCTTCACCACATATACCACAGAAAACTCTTTCAATTTGATTTCTCACTAAGACTTTTTTGGATACCAGCTCTATTGGTATTCGATGTCCTAAAGGTTTTATAAGAAGCTCGAAGGTAAAGAACATGGATAATATTGCGTGATACATATTTTGATTATTTTAAGTTTTTTTCTTAGGTTCAAAAATGGGAATGGGGCTAATCCTCCTATTCACTTGATGAGGATCTGAACTTGAGTATTGCTATTCTGCTGGCACTGGATTCTTTTTAGAAAGGTTTTCTGGAGGTAGATAAACAAGAGGATTCCACGTGGCCATGCTGGCCTACAACGTCACCTCAACACATCCAGCAGCCTTCTTGTTGGTGGGGATCCCAGGCCTGGAGCACTTACACGTTTGGATCTCTGTCCCCTTCTGCTCAGCCTACACTTTGGCTCTGCTTGGCAACTGCACGCTCCTTTTTATCATTCGGGCTGATACAGCCCTCCATGAACCCATGTACCTCTTTCTGGCCATGTTAGCAGCCATCGACTTAGTCCTGTCTTCATCAACCCTGCCCAAAATGCTGGCCATATTCTGGTTCAGGGATCGGGAGATCAACTTCTATGCATGTTTGGTCCAGATGTTCTTTCTTCACTCCTTTGCCATCATGGAATCAGCAATGCTCCTGGCCATGGCCTTTGACCGCTACGTGGCCATCTGTAAGCCACTACACTACACCACAATTCTGACCAGGCCTCTTATCGTCAAGATCGGCGTGGCTGCTGTGACCCGGGCTGTGACGCTGATGACTCCACTCCCCTTTCTGCTCAGGCGTTTCCACTATTGCCGAGGCCCAGTGATTTCCCATTGCTCCTGTGAACACATGGCTGTTGTACGGCTGGCATGCGGGGAAACCCGCTTCAACAATATCTGTGGCATTGCTGCGGCCGTGTTTATTGTGGTGTTGGACCTGCTCTTTGTTATCTTGTCGTATGTTTTCATCCTTCGGTCTGTTCTCCAACTTGCCTCTCGGGAGGCCCGCTACAAGGCATTTGGGACATGTGTGTCTCACATGGGTGCTATCTTAGCCTTCTACACTCCTGTGGTGATCTCCTCAGTCCTGCACCGTGTGGCTCGCCAGGCTGCTCCACATGTTCACATTCTTCTTGCCAATTTCTATTTGCTCTTCCCACCCATGGTCAATCCCATCATTTATGGTGTCAAGACTAAAGAGATTCATGACAGAGTCTTAGGACTAGTTCTGAGAAAGGATGCAAAAGGAAATTGAAAGACTGTTCAAGTGTGGGGTGAATGGCATGTTGCAGTATAGGACAGGGTTTAAAAGGAAGTGGAAGGATGTCAGAATTTTCATGTTTAACTTTCCCCTGACATAATGGAAAAAAAGATGTTCTAAAACTCAAGGCTAAAACTAAGAGCCTTTAGTCTGTTCAGAACTCATGAGGTCTATGTCTGGTGGCCATTGGACTCAAACTGCTGGCTTTGCTGATTTCTCCAAGGATTCCTATTCATCTTCTAGTAACTTGACAGAGTTGTGACCCACTGGTCTCCTGGTGAATTCAATCAATTGAAAACACTAAGACACACTCAAGTCCATCTATTTATGAGAAGCTGGAGAATTTGTCCTGAATCTCTGGGACTGTGTTGATCCATCTACCCATTCAGGACCAAGGAGAACTCCAACAGACATCTTATGCAGAAATATTTAGTTACTAACACGGAGTGTTCAGCTTCTGACTAAACTCATCCAGCACTGGGAAATTTGCAACATTCCAGGATCATATGTTCCAAGTTCTTTAGAATAGCCAGTCTGTATTCTTTGGCTTACTTTTACCCTTCCATCCTCATAGCCAATCCATCATCAGTGTTTTGAGTAAATCACATCATTTGGCTTTTCGTTATCCATCATGAAACTCTCTTTATACATATGTTATGTTTTTAATAAGAATATGAATTATTAATCAATCAAGGCGAGCCGAGTCTGTTCTAGAGGTTGGAGCATGTAAATGTGAAGGCACAAATACCAGACTTGTGCTTATGTAATAGGACGAGAAAGAATTAATTGTAGCTGCTATTTTATGACTTCTTCATTCCAGGGCTCAGTATCTAGAAGAAAAATGATCAAGACAAAGCAGATAAGAGGTAGAAATATTGAACTGAGTTTTTTTTTCTTCTTTTTTTTTTTTTTTGGTCTTCTATCCAACACAGACTTAGGTACCGGTTAATTACCTTACTGTTAATTCTGACAAAATAACTGAGCAATAGTCACAAAATATTTGAACAAGCCTAACTTCTCTAACTTCCATAAGTGTGCTTTACTTTTATCTGGCAATATATTTGTTTCCTCAGAGACTGTTATTTATGAATTATATACCTACCTTTATCTCTATTATTTAACTCTACTACTTACCTTTGAAAGACAATCTCTAGCTCTAGGTAGGTAAAATAAGGAAAGTTGGGAACAGTACAGAGGGGAGGATATAATAAGTATTTACAGTCCTTCTACATGTTATTTTCCACTTTTGCATGCATAATTACTCCGTCACAAAAAGAAATACTCCATAGAAATATTGTACTGTATTTAGTTCTAATATTACAGCTTCTTAATTGTTTCTTCTGGGTATAGATGGGGCAATTGAGAAGCTTTAACACAGCAATAAGTGCTAACACATAAACAGGAAAACATGAATTAATTTGTTCCTAATGAAAGATTTGCATGCAGTCTTGTTGATGTATACAAGGAACAACATTATCCTACAGGTCATAACAATTCCCAGGGAAGAAAGAATAGTTTTGCTGTCTTTCATTATAAGTCTAGTCATGGAAGAATCCCATAGCCAGGTCACATGCTGTGCTCTGACATCATTATGATCAGAGTTAGTTATAAATAGTAAAAGGAAAATTGCCTTCTGTATTAGCTCATTGGAATTTGGCGTAGAAATCATGAATAGGAAATCGAGCAGCCCACAAGCACATATAGTTTCACCTCATGCAAAGAATGCAAGATTAGCATAAAAGAAAAAATTGGTGCAGAAGTGTTAGCTTTTGTATGGCTTTTTGAGTCAACTAATAACGAGGCCAGCCTGATACCCCAAACTAGGACATTTAACTGCTTGTCATCCATGAAGTTTTGGCAATGTTTCTGAGGGTATGATCTTGTTGTGCTTAGCAATCCCCGGAGGACGTCTTCTCTTTCTGTTGTTTAAGATAGGTATTATCCTGGAATCCTTTTTATCTCTTATCCTATCAGTGCACCTGTTCTTTTACTGGATCCATTAGCACTTTTTTTCAAATGTACACAATGTCTGATAAATTCTCACCACATTCTCTGCTCCTGCTGTGCTTCAGAGATGCCATCCTCTCTTCTCTGGATTATCGCAGTGGAAGTAAATAGACTCTCACATCGTACCTCTACGTTTAGTCTGACCTCTGTGCTTTTATCACGGAATCCAGAGAAATGTTTGTAAATGTATCAAATTATGTTATTCCTTTGATTTTATCCTAAGACAGAAGAACCTCGAAAAGTCCTTACCAGGTCCTAAAAGATGCTGTGTGATCAAGACCGTCATTTCATCCCAAGAAGTGTCTCGCAGTCTCCCTTGACAAAGGCCAAGACCCATGTTTCCCACAAACGAGGCACCTCAGTGAATTTCATATAGGTTGCATCTTCCTGGCCTGACAGTGTATGGTTAATTTAGGGTGCAGTAGTGTGTAGACCTTAGACTTTGCCCCTGCATCCTAAAAAATATAAATCACATTAATGGGAGAAGGCCGAGTCTACATTTCCTTAAGGTTAGGAAATATAAAGTTAAATTCAGGATATCTTTGTGGGAATGGAGTAGGTATGAGTGAGAAAGATTTGTGAAAGCATTGTGAGGAGTCATGGCAGGAAAAGTACATGAGAAACATTGGGAACAATTTGTATGTTTTTGAAAAGTAACAGGCATAAAGATTAGTTGTAGGTAGACTTTTTTAAAAAAAACAAATGGTTAGCAATTATTAATTATTAGTGTCTTTTCAATTATGAGTCCCCAAATAACAATCATACAGAGAAGAGGCCTGACTCTTATCAATCCCTGAGGAATTTTCTTGAGGACAGAAATTTCTGCTCCCACATCCTTTTGGGAGAAAGGCAGAGTTTGTGAAGATAAAGCAAGATGTTCTCTTCCCTAGATCTTCCTACCAGCTCTTGACTGGAAGAAGGCAGTGTTGGTGTTGCATGGAGCTAATTTACAGGTCCCAGAATTGCAGTTCAGACCAAGGCTTGCAGACAGAACTCAAACTAAGGACAGAGAAACGCAATGATGCAGTTTGGTGGGTGGCAGGGATGTGGATAATCTCAATTTCTTCCCACAGCTAGTCCTGATCTGAAGTATCAGCTCCCTGCTGTATCCTCATCCCTACTGCCTGTATTTTCACTTTAAAAAGGGAGAAAAGATCTTGACAGTTCCAAATGCTTTGTCTGTACACACAGTCAACATTCTTCCCAACTCAGAGGATTCTTTCTCAGATTCTACCCTGAAGACTGTGGACCATTTCAAGGAGTTCTCAGCTGTTATTCAGGCTTGGACCCTGTTATTTTGTTTCTCACCTTCTACTTTCTTTATTCCTCCCAGTATTTTCCTCTTACCAGGGGTCTTCTCTGCATTAGTTGACAGGGAGAAAATGAGGCCTTAAGTAGGAAGATGGCAGAAAGTGTTAAGAAACACATTTCCTGGAGAATCTTCTCCCATAGTCTTCTTGAAGATTGTAGGGGAGTACCTTCCTCTTACTGAGTTTTAATCTTTCTAGCATGTCATTCTCCTATCCTGCTAAAAGCATAAGGTGCCAATTCATTGCTTTGTGAGTCTGCTTAATCAGTTTTGGAGAAGATGGTGATATAGGAGACAAGTCCTGTGGTTCAGTGTGGACATTGTGGCTTCTGAAAGACCATACACAGGACAAAATGCACAGAATGTTGGGTTCTGAATATTAGGCAAAGATGACGGGCTCCATTCCCCCTCCTGCTCTGAGTTCTTCATTCTGGCTGGGGTAGCTTTTGGGTGAACTTCAAAGGGGAATATGGTTCGTGGGTTACCGGACAATTTTTTGCATGAGAATTTACGGGCAGCACACAGGTTGGTTATTGATGTTCAGAAGTTACGGAAGAGTTCTGGGAGATGCAGAAACTGAGATTGAAATGAAATATATTTGGATTTATAAAAAACAACTTTTATGGAGGTTAGCATTGCAAAAGGTATGTGGGACTGTTGTATAGTCATTTATGCAGCATGTTATACTAGGCTGTGTTCTTCCCCTGTTCTTACATCATTGTTGTTGTGGAGACCACTGCAAAACTAAGTGTTGTTTCTGGCTAAGATACACAAATATTACTGAAGTTCAGGAAAAATTCCATCCAATGAGAAAATTTTATTTTACTGTATGTAAGCAGGGCTAGTGTAAATTTCTTAGAACTTCTTAGAAATATTTAAATTAGAAGATAGTCATTCTTAGCTTAGATTACATAGGTAGACAATCTTATAAAAATGTTCAGAAAACATGTTTTTCAATAGTCCAGTAGTCATGCCTCATTTGATGAAAAGATCAACACTTGCTGTTTGTGTTAGAGGTTGGAGTTGGACAGGTAAGTAGGCACAGCCGCTTTAAGCCATTTGCTTCGTGTAGTGGGAGTTTATGGTAAGAATATGTATTAAAGAGCAAAGCAGGATGTTATATACTCATTAGAATTTTTTATAGCAGCAGTTGAGAAATAATGGTGGCTTAGATTAAATCAAAGGTGACTATTGAAATAGGTATTTTAAAAAATTTAAACTGTAGAGGACTCTTCATGGGTACTTGCTAATAAATTGAACATGGCACAAGGAGAAAGAGAGAGCCAAGGATGGTTTGATTTTAGGTTGAGCAACTGCTGAACAGGATATTGTCTTCTGACAGATGAGAGGCCCTTAGAGGGGAGACGTCAAGATCTATGCATCAACATGATAGCTTTGAGATATCTGAGATCTGTAGAGGTAGTTGGATGCATGACCCTGGAGCTTAGAGGAAAGTAGAATATGTAAATTTCTGAAGTTTTAGAATATGGTCGCAAATCTGTGGCAAAAACCCCCCAGAATATCTAGAAGGAGGGCAATGTTTCAGGATGGTTTTGAAGTAACATTCCCTTTATTTTCTTAATTCCTTCTAGCTTTCAAATATGGTATAAATCTCTTTTCTTAACAACAAACACTTCTTGAGTCTCCTTCCTACTGCAGCCAGTAGCATTTATTTGCTGTCCTAGACAGCAAAATTCCTCAAAGGAATGATATTTGTTAGGTTTTAATCTATGTATTTTCTACTTCAATTCAATTAGATCAGATTCTGCCTCCCACTCCTCTACCCAAATTGCTTTATATGTTACCCAATTTGCAATTATAAACACAAGACCAACTCTAATTATTTGACATCAGTAGTGTAATATTTCTTTCTCAATATACTGTGTTCAACAGCTTACGAAGACAGCACATTATCCTGGGTATTTTCCATCTTAAAAGTTGCTTGCTAGCTTTCTTTGTCAATTTTTCAATGTGTTCCATCTCCTTGCACATACCAACTCTAAGTATCAGGATTCATTTCTGAATTCTTTTCCTGATGAAACCATCTCTTTGATCTCCATGATCTTCATGACTTTAAATATTATCTGCTTCCCAGTGATCCCAAGTTTATATCTTTAGCCAATTCCCACTCTCCAAAGCCAGAGTAATATCCAAGTAGATCTGTCTTTGCTTAGATTTCTGATAGATATCTCCAATTATGTCTAAAATTGAAACTTTGATCTCTCCTTTCCAAAAGCTTCCTTATCTCAGTTGAGAGCAATTTCTTCCTTTTGGTTGCTCATGTTAAAAATCTTGACATCTTATACTCCCCTTTCAATCACAGCCTATATGTAATCTGTCAAAAATTGCTTGATATTCTTTCACATATATGCGAAAACCAATTGCTTTTCACCATATACACAAGAGTCCTGTGTTTACATCATATATTTGTCCCATGTCCTCTCTTTTTGCCATTTCTCTGGCAACCACTGGAGTGTCGGTGTAGCTTACTCTTGCTAGAGGTTTTTTTCTACTCAATGGCTATCCTGTGGGGGACCACTCAGCTGTTTTGGAGCATATATAAATTTGGAAGTTTGAGGAAATCAAAAGTCTTTGGGTCAGACTGGGAGTTAGAGGGCAGTAGGTAAAAGTGAATAAATACTTATTTCTCCTACCAAGACGTGACATCTTATACTATGTAATATAACAACTGTTTTTTATTAGTTTTTTAAACCTTTAGGGATATTTTCTACTAATCAGTTTGTTTACAGACTTTTCTTTAACCTATTTATTAAAAATACATATTTGCACCAAATTTTCTGAATATATTTATTGAATTAGGGTCAACTATAAAGTTGAATGAAGACAACCTTGAGACCCAAAGAAACACAATTTTGAGAGGCAGGATAGAAGTAGGATACTGAAACTAGAAGCCAGGGATGTGGGAAATTGTGGGACTCAGTGAAAGGAGAGAATGTTCATTTTTACTAGAAGTTGCTAAGAGACAGAGGCAGGTAAGAACAGCGACTACCATTGTAGTGAAAGTCGTTGATCCTTAGAATGAAACAATGGAAGGAAATCAACAGGAATAGAGTACAGATGGGAATGTTTTAAATTCTAAGAGTGGAGTCTGAATGAGATATCAATAGATGTTTTGTTGTCAACACGAACAGGAAATTAACATGAATTTCAGTGGAGAAACAAAAAAAATTTCATTGTTTTCTCATAAACTAGAGTTAGGTCTATATTAACAGAGATTTGATGTTGTTGGAAGGACCTGGAAGATACATTCTAGAGCAATTTCTTCAATGGATTGTTCTTCAGTAATGAAAATATTCTTATTTAAAGGATTCAGTATGGTAGTCACAAGTTATATTTAGCTATTAAGCACCTGAAAAGTGTTTTATATGACTGACAAATTAAATTTGTATTTTAGTAATTATAAATTTAAATAGATACACATAATGGGAGCCATATCAGACAATCTAATTTCAAAGAAAAATATACTGTGCAATTAGAGTATTATAAATTACAGAGTTTATATGACTTATACCTGCACTAAGTCTGAGACTTCAGGGCAGAAAACAGGCTCTTGTGTTTGGGAGTATAGCTTCACTGGAAAGTAGAATGGTACATGCTAAGGAGTGGACTTAAATATATTGATTTACTCCCCTCTCAAGTCCCAAGGTATTGCTGATATCAAGAACATGAGAAATGTTACTTATTCTCCATTTCTCTATGAAAATTTTCTTATGACATTGGTTCTATGGATATTTAGCATTCTATCAACTGAAAGAAATTCGGTAATCATGGCCCATGCTTCTCTATGTCTCTCTGAGGACTAATAGCTTAGTTAGCTTAAGTCTGGCAATGGGAAGAAGACCTAAATTTCCCAGATGAGATATCAAAGGTTGAACTTTGTTGTCGTTCATACACAATAGTGTTCAAGGGGAGCTGTGACAATTAACAGGAAGAATTTACAGGACCCATGTCTGCCTCCAATGTTACCTCAAGCCATCCAGTGGCCTTCCTGCTGGTAGGAATTCCTGGCTTGGAGCACCTACACATCTGGATCTCCATCCCCTTCTGCTTCACCTATACTCTGGCCCTGCTGGGAAACTGTACCCTTCTCTTCATTATCCGGGCGGATGCAGCCCTCCATGAACCCATGTACCTCTTTCTGGCCATGTTAGCAACCATTGACCTGGTACTTTCTTCTACAACTCTGCCCAAAATACTTTCCATTTTTTGGTTCAGAGAGCGAGAGATCAACTTCTATGCATGTCTGATCCAGATGTTCTTTCTCCATTCCTTCTCCATCATGGAGTCAGCAGTGCTGTTAGCCATGGCCTTTGACTGCTACGTGGCCATCTGTAAGCCACTACACTACACCACAGTTCTGACCAGGCCTCTTATCGTCAAGATCGGCGTGGCTGCTGTGACCCGGGCTGTGACGCTAATGACTCCCCTCCCCTTTCTGCTCAGGCGTTTCCACTACTGCCGAGGCCCAGTGATTTCCCATTGCTACTGTGAACACATGGCTGTTGTACGGCTGGCATGCGGGGACACCCGCTTCAACAATATCTATGGCATTGCTGTGGCCGTGTTTATTGTGGTGTTGGACCTGCTCTTTGTTATCTTGTCGTATGTTTTCATCCTTCGGGCGGTTCTCCAACTTGCCTCTCGGGAGGCCCGCTACAAGGCATTTGGGACATGTGTGTCTCACATAGGTGCTATCTTAGCCTTCTACACTCCTGTGGTGATCTCCTCAGTCCTGCACCGTGTAGCTCGCCAGGCTGCCCCTCATGTCCACATACTTCTTGCTGTCTTCTATCTTCTATTCCCACCCATGATTAATCCCATTATCTATGGTGTCAAGACCAAGCAGATTCGTGATCATGTGCTCAGTCTGTTCCAGAGGAAGGATGTGTAGATTAATGGTTTCTTACCCACCAGCCCATACTGAGTGACAGTAGATTGTGGTGGAGATGAAAAAAATATCTTAGAATAATTATAGAATTTCTTCTTTGACTTTTTTTGGTGTGACAAGAGAATGAGACCTTATTTCTCACAAATGTATCATTCAGGACAGACAAGGTATGCACATATCATGTAGTCTGGTCTATCAACAGAGACTGGACCATTCATTTTCCGCAGACTCAGTATGCAATCTTCCGAAGTGATATTGTTATGTGAAAGACAATAGGACTATTGATATATACAGGAAAGGCAATAGAGATTGATTTAAGCAGCTGAGATTTTGGTGACTTCTTTATCTAGAGTATAACTGCAGATTTGAATCTCACATTTGGTCACTCAAGAGCCAATATGCATTTAGTACTAAAATTACTTGCATTATGCCCACTGACAAAAAAAATGGCAGAGGCTGGAGATGACTCCTCCCTCAATGTTGCTGTTTACAGTTGAGCAGCTCCACTTATGATGCTTATCTTTTCCATTTAATCAATCCTTATTCCCCTCTTAACCAATGTTTTTGGTTAATTCTTTTATAGAAAACTTGTAAAGGGACAAAAAAACCTCCCTTTTTCATGTGTGTGATCTTTTATTCAAAAACAATATTTATTGAATAAATAGATGTAAGAGCTAAATACTATTTTGAGCCAAGACTTCTAAAGTACCTGCAACATGCACATGTGACAAACCATGTTATTGTTCTAATGTTTATTTTCCTGTCCTGTCATGAGAAGGATATTTCCTCACACCACTAATAATCACTTTGCTTTGACCAATGAAAATCGAGTTGTCTTAACAATGGCCTCAAAAAAAATCACAAACTTTAAATAAAATTGTTGGCTCAGTCTGTCTCTCTCGTCTCCTGTGCCACAGGAATGAGCATATCCTAACTCTGTTTTTCTTCATCCTGGACTCATGAAAAGAGCAGAAGATATGAACTTGGCTTATATCCTATAGCACAGCTACGGGTGATATACAGTTTTTGTATATCAGGAACATGAATGTTTGTTTTTATAGTAAACCACTGGGATCTGGAAGTTGCTAAATGGCTTAAGCCAAGGAAGAGCAATTGCTAGAGTTATGATTGCCATGTTGCATTTCACCTCCTGATATCCCGCTGAAACACACACACACACACACACACACACACACACACACACACACACACAAAACTTTTTCCTTCCAGTATACCAGAAAATTATATTGCATTTCATTTCTCTTTCTTTTCATCTTCTGCAAACTCTCACTCCCCTTCAGTTAGCTTTATAAAAAGTTCATACACAATTTTCATGAAGATCTACTCCTATTATGTTTTTGCATTTTTAAAACTTTGTAGCCCTTTTAGTTTTTTTGTACTAGTAGAAATTCTTCCAGTTCTAAGGTAATGACCAAGAAAACCCAACAGACTCTGTGAAAAGCATCGTCATGCCCATGCTATTGTGCTAATGTTAACTTCACCGACAGAGGGTGATGTTTAAAAACTGTGATCAAACTACAGTGAAAATTTCAATTAAAAACCAATTAGAGTAACAGGCACTTCCACTAATCTCTTTTCAAAATACCCCATTTTTTTGAACACATTTACCCTATTGTTCATGCTACTTCTAAGGAAGCTCTGAAAGTTTCCTTCTGTGAGTGTTTTTGTGGTTTGGATCTAGAATGTCCCCCCAAATCTCATGTATTTGGAGGGTATGAATTATCTATGGAACCATGTGCTGTTAGGAGATGGGGGCCTCATCTGGAGGGATGGATTATGGGCATGTGGTAAATTATAGTTGTATGTTGGAAGATAGGCATGTGGTAGATTACAGATTACAAGCATGTGGCAGATTAAGGGCTTAAACCTGGAGGGGGTAGAACACCGAGGCTGCACCAGAAGGGGTGGATCACTGGCTCAGGACCTGAGTTATATATGCTACTTCCCCCTTCCTATGGGAACTTGGCTTTCTGTTGGCAATGCTGTGCGGAGCTGCCTCTGCCATGTGCTTCTGTTGTTGCTGGTCACCATGAGTGGACCATGACCTTCTGAAACAGAGACAAAATACACTTTTCTTCTCTAATTTATGCTGTATCATGGTCACCCCCAGACCCTTCATCAAAACTCTCCCAAGGGCAGGGCAGAGGTGTTCCCACTACACCCTAGCCTTTCAGGGGGTCAGCAGCCTTTTTCTCCTCTCTTCAACTGTTTCCTGTGCCAGTTTCATCCTAGGTGCTGTTTCAGAATGACCCGCAAACTGTGGTGTGCACCTCTGAGCCTTACCTCTAAACAGTTTGGAGTTGGGGTCTTTTTTTTTTTTAAATGGCTCCTGTCTATCCCACTTCCCACTTCTGATATTAGAGAGATCATGTGATATTTGATCTTCTGAGTTTGAATCACTTCACTAAGCATAATGGTCTCAAGATGTTTCTATTTACTTATTAATGACTCAACTCTATCTGTCTATGGTGGAGTAGTACTCCATTGTGTTTATATACCATGATTTCTTCATCCATTGTTCTATCGATAGCTATTTTGGTGTCTTCCATGATTTAGCTATTATTAGTTGTGCTACTGTAAATATATGTATCACTCTTACATGGTATTTGTAACTCTTTTGGGAAGATACCCAGAAGAGATATGTCTGGATCAAATGGGTTAGATATTTTCAGGTTATTGAGGAATATCCATACTACTTTGCAAAGTGCTTGGACCAGTTTACAGTCTGACCAGCAATGTAACAGGATTCCTTTTTCATGAATCCTCACTGCCATCTACTGTTTTTGAGCTCTTGATAGATGCCATTTTCACTGGGGTAAGATGATATCCCAGTGTTGTTTTGACTTGTGTTTCTCTAATGGCTAAGGAGGTTGTATCTTTTTTCGTGTATTTGCTGACCATTTGTACTTTTTCTGAGAACTGACTATTCATTTCAATTACCCGTATTTAAAATTGAGTCTTTGATTTTGAGAGTTCTGTTTTTCTTCAGTTCTTTGTATGTTCTAATTCTTACTTTTTAACTTCTTTGCACTTCAGAGGATAACGACTAAATTGCTAAATAGCTTAGGCTGGGATTAAACTGAGATCTCCTGCCTCAGCATCCCAGGGAGCTGGGATTGCAAGTTTGCACCACCACTCTTGGCTCTGTAGTTCTACCCAATCTATTTATGCCAAGGTGTGACATTTATCTTTTCTGTATGTGTTTATAACCTTTGATAATGTATTTCTGTTAATCAGTCTCATATCATCCCCATCTTCCTTTCTTTACCATCGGGACTGAACCAAAAATATCTTTGGAAAGAAGAGTCTTTGCGGAAATATTCTCATCCAGAACTCATCATTGGTAATAAAGTAATTCATTTGCCACTGGGGCTGGTGATCTGGTTTTCCTAATGACTGAGAACAAAAGCGACCAACCAGCCATATTATTTTCTATAAAGCAGATTCATTTAGATAATAAGGTGAAAGTAAAATATTGGTCTGTTTTGGTCAGGCAATGTTTCCAGAAGCCTAGATCTTTCAGATCTTAGATTTGTATTTTCAGATCTTCTGTGGAAGGATTTTTAAGGTTAATGCTATATTTTTAGCATATAATCAGAGAAGGATATCAGCATATCCAGGGCCTTTTACCTTGCCTCTCTGGCAGAAGCACTAGGCCATGAGCGTAACTTTGTGAGACTTGGAAGTGAAAACAGAAAAAGATACTGTCGTCCTAAAACCTCCATTTTGACTAACCAAGCAATCGGGTATGGTAGGCAGCACACAAATTATAAAGGATGGTGACACTAAACCATTCAGAGGAAGACAAACATCCGAAGTGAAGAAGACTGCTTCTTGTAGCATAAAGTAGACCTCCTTATGACTAAGGTCTATAATATGCTGTTGACTTAAGGGTCTTGGAGGTGAACTAGCATTCATTATTTGATGTTATACACGTGAGGCATTGTTTTAAGAGCCAGTGAGATTGGTGTAACTAGTGGCTATAGTTTTATAGGGGAAGGAATTAAGTAGGTAAAGTAAGTTAGGACTTCTGAGTATAGGGCCAGAGTCTGAATCCAGCTAGTTGGGCTTCAGAGGCCACAGGCTTCTACTCCTTACACTGAAGAAAGTTAATTAATGGGGTCCATTGCTGAAGCAGGGAAAAGACCTCTGGCTCTCAGACTGTCAGGGAGACAGACGGACACAGAGTCTTGTCAAAATTAATCTTTCTTCTATGCCAGAGAATAAGAGAGCATTGCACTTCAGAGTACATTAGACATGTTTGTTCAGTATCAAACACCCAGTCAGACATCATTTTCTTATGGTGTTTAAATGTTTACGTGAGTATCAAAACATGGTGATTTGTGTAGCTAGGAGGGGGATGTACCTGGGATATTCTTTTCCTTTTCTTTGATTGTCCCCACTTTGGATGCAAATCCTGACTTTAACATTAAGCTTAAGAGGAAGTCCTCAAATCAGATAAGAATACAAAGATACCAAATTCTTAGTTTTCAAATTCAAAAGGCTTAATAAATACAAAAAAGAGTTGCAAGAGGATCTGATATGGCAGACAGATTTTTCTTCCTTGCTTCACATTAGGTAAAAGACAAAGACCTTCTGTGCCTGGTAGGAGGAAGAACATTGTGGAGACCATGGTGCCAGCCTTCTCAAGTTAAGACTCCCAAAGTCTCAAGAGTGGAAGCTAGTATATTCACAAGGTTTAAGACACTTTTTTATTTTTATTTTTAAAAATTTGTTCTATCTTTCTCTTCTTGTCTTCTCTCCCTCCTGCCTGGGGAACTCTCAGTGCGTAATACACATTTTGATTGCCATGAATTATTTATGTGTCAGGCACTTTATAAGAATTTTACATTCATCTTAATCCCATAATGATTGTCAGTATTTTCACTTTCAAGAAATGGAAATGGAAGCTTAATGTCCAAAGTATGACCTACTGTTCTAGGCTCATCTCTGTTCTTCATTGTGATTTCAGAGCCAGATTCTCAAACATCGGTGTTGCATGACCCTTCACAAGTAAACACAAGGGTCCTTCTGCTTCACCTGTCTCCCATTCAGGCTTTTATTCCCATCCAGAAGAGGAACAGAGATATTTGTGTAATGAGGAAACAAAATATTGGTTTTGAATAAGATACTTGGTTACTGAGTTTATCACATTCCCGCACCGCATTCTCCAGGGACTATTCCTTTCCATTGTGTTCTGAGATGACATTTTAGAGAGACCAGCCATGGCTACGTTGATAGAACTAATGCTGCTAAGCTCACGCCCTGCATCCAATAGGACTGATGATGTGAGCAGTTGCCCCGGATGGAGCTGGAGCCCACAGCTGGGGTCGTTTGCTCCTCTTCACGTGGCATCCCCATGCTATACCACATGAAGACAAAGACATTTGACATGACTGATCTTTGGTCTTGGTCTGTGGAAGACCATCTAGAGAGAATGCTTTGATATGGATTTTGTGAGAGTATTTTGCCACAAAGTTCTGAATACTAGTCCTACTGGATTTAATGAAGGGCATATTTAAAAAGCCTTGAATCTTTGAATGTACTCTCTGCTTCACATGGTATAAATAGGCCTTAATCATTATGGCAAAGAGCTGTGTCAAAAATTCCTGATCATCTCCCCCTGCTGCAGTGCCACCAACAGCTATGAATATCACCCTTCCTCATCTTCTGTTCCTAGGCTGATGGCCAGACCATTCTGTAAAATAATTTCTAGCTTTGAGGCTTCAACTCCAAGTAGAAGCTGATTAAATTTGGCACTAAAATTATGTTCAAAGAAACTTTCCCTCTCTTTCCCCAGTATTTCCATTCAACTTTGGCACTGATTCCAGAGATCTTGGTGAGACAGGAAGATCACTTCTTACCCACAAACAATGGAGAAATATTGAATAAAATGTGATCTAAACACTCATGTTAGGCATAATTTAAGGAACAGGGTTTTAAGCCAAACTTTTCAGGAGAGAATTTAGGCTGTCCCACGTTTTGCATTTTTTGTGACATTAAGTTTTTATTCTGGTTCTGTATTCCTCAGACTTTATGTTCCAACTGCTCCAAAATACAAAAGTGAGTTTCTTAAGTTAACATTAACCACTTTATCCTTTTAAGGTATAGTATAGTTTAGGTTGAAGAAGTTCAGTGATAAAATCTGAGATATGTTACAACCAAAAATGGGCATAGATTTGGGCGTGATGGCTTCATTTTACTTTTGATATATTATCACAAAATTTCTGAGGTTTCTGACCTTAAATGGCTTTATTACAAGACCCATATGATCAGTAACATGATAAAGGGGGACCAAATACTGTTGGAATAGCAACAGGATGCCCTCAGAGAGATCTTAACTTCAGGTTTATGTCCACCACAGGTCCTTCGCTTACTCTCATTACCTTTGGCTGGCCTATTATCCAAATTCTTCTTGTCAGTTTTACTTCTGTCTTATTCCCCCTTTCACTATACCAGCATAGCTCTGTCCCTTATCTATTTCTGAAACTCTGAGATTGATTGCTTCTTCCTCTTTGCTCCCAGCTGACCGTACTTTTAGGATACGCATGATAATTCACACCCAGTTTGTTTATCATTTCAATGGCTTGTTTGAAGACTTTAACTTCTACAGGTTCTCATAAGGTCTCGTTCCAAGACCTGTTAGATTAAATTTTTTCCCATTCACTTTGTCTCCATTCATAAGGCCCTTTTTGGAGCAAGCCAAAAGTATTGAGAAAGTTGTGAACACATGAAAATCTGAAAAATTTTGATTAAATAATTTGTAAATCATCTTCAATAAGTTGGTACCATAGAACTCTATACCTTTTAGAAATTTAGCTTTGCAACACTCAGAGAAAAGCTAGAAATTATATGAAAAGGTATATTATATCTTGTTACCTGCAGGCTTATGTTTATTGCTCTTAATTGCATCAAGTTAAATTGGTAGGAAAAAAGGGAACTGCTGTGTAAGATCATATGCCCTGACTTCCTCACTCCATTTGTAGATGTTATGGCTGGACTGAATAGAAAATACAGGAGTTTACGATTGCTTCTAGGCTGGCCCTCATATCCACAGCCGAGGCAGGAATCAGACACTTCACGGGTTTCTCCAGTCAGGGCTTATTCTCTTCATTACTGAATATTCATATGTCCCATGGATGGATGACAGTCACCCAGGTTGAGTTCCTGCCTTAAGCATGTGGAGAAGTCTCTCTCGGATCTGCTTGGTTCTGACTGCATAGACAACTGGGTTAAGGATGGGTGGGATGAGGAGATAGAAGTTGGCCAGGAGAATATGAATCTGGGGAGGCACATGATGGCCAAAGCGATGTGTGAGAGATGAAACAGCAATAGGAATGTAGAAGACAAGGATGGCACAGATGTGAGAACCACAGGTACCCAAAGTTTTAAATCTGGCGTCGTGTGTAGCCAATCCCAGTACGGCCCTAAAAATCATCACATATGAGGCAGCAATAGCTAGTGAATCCAGGATTAAAACCAGAAAACCAATTCCCATTCCATATAAGTTATTGACCCTTGTATCACCACACGCCAAGGTGACTACAGCCATGTGTTCACAGTAGGAGTGGGCAATGACTTGGGTCCGGTAGAGGGGTAGCCTCATGCGAATCAGTAAGGGCAGAGGTCCAATGTAGAGTGCCCCTCTGAGGAGGGCAGCTAGACCCAGCCGACTCACCACCACATGGGTGAGTACTGAGGTATGGTGTAACGGGTTACAGATGGCCACATAGCGGTCAAAAGCCATGGCGAGGAAGATGCCTGACTCAACAGTAGCAAAGCAGTGGACAAAGAACATCTGGGCCAAACAAGCACCCAGACCAATGTTGTGGGCACCAAACCAAAAGATGGCCAACAGTTTGGGCATGGTAGAAGTTGATAGGACCAAGTCAATGACAGCCAACATGCAAAGGAAGAAGTACATGGGCTGGTGCAAGCTGCGCTCCAACTTTATGACAGCCAAGATGGTGGCATTCCCCACCAGAGCTACCAGGTACATGGAGCTGAAGGGGATGGAGAGCCAGACGTGCAGGGACTCCAGCCCTGGGATTCCTGTGAGCCAGAAGGAGGTAGGCACAGAGCAGGCATTATTAGAGGCCAGCATCCTTATAAGTGTAGACTATCCAGGGCACAAGAGTTCATGGTCTTAAATTTTTACACTTGAGAGAGACAACACCTGGGACAAATGGACTAGATCCTCATTTCCGTCCTGGGCAACTGATGTCACCTATGGCAAAGAAGAATTTTGAATACCAACTTGAGAAGTCAATCTATTACAAATTTTACTATAGCTATGCATTCTGACACTCAGTGTTAAATGTAGAAACAGGCATATTCATAATTTGTACTGACAAATTGTCTGTACGGTAGAAATCGTCCACATCATGCATTTCTTTGACCTCATAGGTTTGATTTGGGGGAGTTTGCACTAAAGGAAAGAGCAATAAGGAAAGGTCTCGTGTGATGGTTAAATTCAAATCCATACAGTATGTTTATCTCAGCTTCCCATATACTCTTTACTTATTCTTGATCAATAATAACCTTAATATCAGTAATATACACTATTTGCAATTTTGTATTAATAAAAATGGAGCTGTGTGTTAGAAAAAAGCATTGGCTAAGTTCTTGTACATCCATTCAATGAGTCAGAATTATATTGATAATATGTTTTGAGAGTCACATTTTCTGGAATAATGTTTATAATAAATACAGATGAAGATGATGATTAAATTATGATTAAATTTCATTAGAGATTTGGGAGATAGAGACATATATACTTCAATAGAGTGGTATCTGAAAGGATTTTCACCTAACTTATTTGTTGATTACAGATGGGTAGCACTGTGTACACGTGTAACTTCCTTTTTTTTTTGCAGATATGCATATTTTATCTTTCCAAATAAACTTTGTTAAAGATAAAATCCTGATAAAAATGTAAGGGGTCAGTTTTACTAGGAAAATGTGCTAGAACGAAATTGCAAAGATTTGACATAGGACCTAATTTCTTAAAGAAAACAATCATTCAAACTTGCCTAGACTTCAGGGCTGAACAGAATGAGGAACAGATTTTTTTTTTTTTTTTTGAGACAGGGTTTCATCTGTAGTCCAGGATGGTCCAGAACTTACTATATAGTGCAGGCTGACCTTGGAGACATAGCAATCTTCTTACCTCAACCTTCTGAGCACAGAGATTACGGGCATCCACCACTAGGCCTGGGTTATGTGGTACTGGGGAATTGAACCCAGGGCCTTGAGCTTGCTAGGCAAGTGCTATAATCTTTGGGCTATTCCACGCCCCACCCCCCAAATTCTTAAAGTTTATTCTAAGTGCAGGCCATTAAATCTTCCTGTCAAGAATCCAGGGCATCACCTATATTTTAACACAGAGCTATGTCTTTTAATAAGTGAATTTTACTAGGCTTTTTTCCATATCTGGTTGCAGCAGCTGTGAACAGAATGAAACAAAGAGCCAGACCCTTCTGACGGACAGCAACTTTCATGGTTTTTGAGGAGATGAGATAGGGATCACTCAAACACTGGCCTTACAAAAGCCTTGTCTGCATTCTACCCTTAGGACATCTGTGCTAGAAGGTCTATTGCTTTACATCCTCAGGATTCAGAACCCAAGATCCCAGGGTCTGATCCATGTCTTCCTTGTCTAAGTCTCGCCCTTCTGATCTTTCTCATCAGATAAACAGGGTCTACAAGTCTCATGACATGCATACATGGTAAATCTTTTCACACAGCCATTCTTTGGCTGCAAAATTTATCACTTAAATTGATTTTTACCTATGGCCTTTTCTGTCTTCCACAAAGGCTTTTGTGGTGCCTCTTGCCTATACCAGAGTAGATGGGTAGGGAAGAAAGACCAAACTCACTAAATTCTCTCAAATTTTCTCTAGCATGCTTACGTACATTTTAAACCTCATCTAAAATAAGATGAAGGCTTCCTTACCTGGATGCTGGCGATACGCATATGAGCCGTGGACACATCCTGACCATGTATCTGAAGTTTCTGAAAGAGACATTATATTAGGGGGATGTGAGTGTACGTTAGAAACAAGACAGACTCAGGTTCAAACACTGTATTGGTTCTTTAGCTGTAGGCTGTGTAATTAAAAATTTTGTTTTGATGTCTGAAATGGAGGGAAAATATCTACCTTATACTCGCTTCATGTAGCAAATGAACTTCACACATGTGTGTGCCCATAGAAGGCTAAGGGTTGGGATGCCCAGCCTCTGAATAGGCATTGCATTCACGTTACATAACTCCTTCCCTCTGTAGTTGTTTCCCTTCCAGATAACACAGACCAAGTACTGCATGACTTACCTCTTTAGCTTGACAATAATCAATTGAAGACACTTGCTGGTGGTGTTGGGTTCTGGGGAGAAGATAGCCTGATTTGGTATAGAAGGCAAGAGACTCAATCAGGCTGGGAAAGTCCAATATATTCTGTTTCTCTGAAGCAAAATATTAGGCAACCAAGCCTCTACCTTGTGGTTTCTCTTAGACTCAACCCTGGTTGTATTGTACTCCACTTATTTTTCCTACATTTGACAAGAAGAAAAGACTTGGATGGATCCCAAGACAAATTTTCTGGAACTTAAAGACTGGCTTCCAATGACTTTGCACCCCCATTTTCTCTGTAGGATGTGCTTACCCACTGTGGTGCTGTACAGAGTTCTGGGATGTTCCTTATGGTGATCACCCCATCTGGATGCTTGAGTAAATTCAGCTGGCATCAAAGGCTAGCCAGCCATAGCTTTGAGCTCTTTTATTTTTCTGTCTCCTTTATATAGGTTCTGAAAATAGTCAGTTACTCCCCAGGGCTGCAGAGGGATGCTCGCACATTCCCTCTGAGCTTTTAGTTACCCTCTGAGAAGCAGAGTGCATTCCCTCTCCCACTCTACTCTTAGGACTGGGCACAGAACTTGACTGCTACTTCTCTGCTGAGTTCTTAGCTGGCACCAGTTTTCTGATTATCTTCCAACAGCCTGAAATACAGAGTTTAAGAGATATGAGCATTCACAAGAGGTGGGTGAGGGAAACCTATTGCAGATTGGTGTAATGTGTTATTATGTATAACTATTGCTGCTACTAAAATTTTAAATATAAAGTATAGACTCTAGAAAGGAGAAAATACAAATGGTAACAGTATACTTCTAAAATTCTGCCCTTTTGCATTTTTGTTTAATAATTATGATTTGAAATAATTGTGTGTTGACCAAAACTTTCCAGAAGAACAGGAAGGTTAGTTTCAGTTTTAAGATACCAAAGTGGCACAGACATATTGGTTGATATTTTTTTCTATGCTTAAGGTAGAATCTCAGATAAAAATTATTCATGATTATGCAGGTAGGCACATAACTCTGTTTTCAAATTTCATTCCCAAGTATTTTTTCTCAGTCTGTATTTAACTCAGTAGCAAGCAAATTTGCCTATTAAAAATTGGTCTGTACTAATTGAAGTATAATTGTGTAGATAGGAAAAAAGGAGAGGAAAATATATTTTTATTATTTCTATAATGTGAACAGTTCTGTATTTGAATAGACTTTGTAGCCAGTGTATTTATTTTGAAATAAAAATTTTCCTGTCTATTGATTTCTAATGTTCTTGACTTACGTGCTGGGGGAATCAAATCCAGAGCTTTGCTCTAGCCAGGCAAGTGCTTCAGCTGCTGAGTCATATGCCTGGCCCCGGATTTCTAATATTCTTAAGAGTAAGTAGGAAAGATGATTTCGGAAACTATTTCAAAGATCATTTTCTATAGGAACTTGACATATATACAGGGGTGGATTTTTATATTTTGTGTTTTTATAGTTATTTCATTGTTCTGGATACTGTACTCAGGGTCTTGATAAGAATTCTCTCTACTCACTACTACTAAGCACTCTCTAGTTCTACAATCTTTTACTGACTCAGTATTGCATTTTGCTTCAGAGTCCTGGACATTAGATTTCCAAATTATTCTCACACTATTTCCTCTTCTGCATCCTTATTGTGTTACTCTTGTCAGTCTCCGAGGCCCTACTCCCTTAATTACCAGCACTCTTACTTTCCTTCTATTCATTCTGCAACTCAGGTGAAATATTTGTTGATGAAAGTCCTTTAATCTAGTACTTATAAAATTCTGTATGTGGGGGTTCCTTTTGGACTCCAATGCACTGAAGTATGTGGTTTGATTTTCACATATGTTTAAGTTTTCTACTTTTGCTCTTGTTATTAACTTCTAGTTTTATATTGTTGTGATGAAGAAAAGGTCTTTAGTAATGGTGGGTGTGGGGCCTTTGTCTGCGGGAGCCATTTTATAGCGTGGAGTCCATGAAGATCAGTATCATACCAGCGCATTCTTTGAACCTGGGGGTGTAGGAACTGTTTTCTTTGACATCTTTGTTGATTTTTAAAAAATCATTTCGTAGTATCACTGAGTTGCCTCTTGGTACTGCTGGTAGCTACTTGAACTGAGCCATATGCAAACATCCTCAATTTCCCAACATATAGACAGCCTCTGGGGGTGAGGGGAGAAATTCTCATGGCCTCCATAATCATGCACACAATCCCCCTCCTAAATTCTCCCTCATACTTACCTATATTTCTATCTATCCATTCCTGGTGAGAACCTTGTTTGTACTGGAGGGAAAATTCATTTTACAAGGTGAGTATTGCCCTAATACTGAAGCCACATAAAAATACTCTAAGAAGAATTAGAGGCTTATCTTTCTGTTGGTAGATGCAAAACCTCTCAAATACCAGATTAGCAAGTCAAATGATTAAACAAACTAACATGTTACAGCTATGGTAACATACATGCAAACTAATACATGTGATAACAGAATGAAGAATGAATTATGATCAATAGATGCAGGAAAAATTGGCAAAATTTAATATTCTTTCCTGATAAAACTGAGTAGATTAAAATACATCTATATTTACACACACATAGGCCATATAAGAAGCCTACAACTAATAGCATATCTAATATGAATAGCTGAAAGTTATAAATTGATGAATGAAAAGCTGTTCATTCTCTGTCACTACTTCTACTTAAAGTGATATTGGAAGTAGTAGGCAGAGCAATTAGGCCAAAAGAAGTGAGACAGGGAGGAGCACCCCAACAACTGAAAGGAAGCCAACAGAAGATCAGAAATCCTGGAAGAACATTGAAAGTGAAGGGAAAAAGCAGCAGCCTAGGAAGCCGCCCAAGGCCGGCTGAAAATGGCTGGAAGCCACAGGCATCTGCACACAGAAGAAAGCCTGCACGGAGCCTGGGACTTCTGATGAAGCTAGGAAAGGCAGTAGCACCCCAATAACTGACAGGAGGCCACAAGAATGTCAGAAATCCTGAAGACATATTGAAAGTGGAAAAAAAAAAACCCAGCACTCAACTGGGTGCTACCCTAAGCTGCTGGCATCCACAGACCACAGATGCAGGAAAGCTTGGAACCCAGAACCTCAGATTGAGGTAAATGCTGAGAAGTGGGAATTGTCAGCAACTGGTGGCCCCGGCCTCCAAAAAATTAACCTGTGAGTAGTGCGTACTACAAACACAACGTGAGCTCCCTCTAAAAATGGCCCCTTGAAGCCCAGATCAGAAGCAGGGCTCAGCAGCCATATCAAACAATGACATCAGCAGGAGCCATTAAAAAGAGAGAGCTTGAGACTGAACTCAGTAGAGTAAAAGAAAGCTCAGAGGAGTACACCAGGCCCTTTGAGGTCACTCTTAGGCAGTTCCCAGGAAGAAACTGGCACAAGAGACAGTTGAGAGAGAAGAGAAAGGCCATCTGCCTCCTGAATGGCTCAGTGTCGTGGGAGCATCTGTGAGGGTGGAGAGCCGCGCCACCAGGGGATGGAAGCCACAATGTGGGAGAGCTTTGCTGAGGGGGCTTGGTGTTATGACACCTCAGAGGCCATTGGACAGTTTGGTCCCCCTCAATACCTACTCCCTCCACAGAACTAAGAAATATTGTGGCTCCCCTCAACCTCTCGGCTAAGCCTCTACAGTGAAGTACTTCAAGACCAGAAACACGAAGAAGACAAGGCAACAGGGCACCCACAAGGATGACTGAGACCCCGGAAACTAATGTCATGGGTTCTGAAATAGTGGAGCTCACAGGGAAGGAAGTCAGAAAGGAAATAAATGAGTCAAACAGCCAGTTCAAACAAGATGTTCTAAAAGAAATGCAAGCCTTGATTAAAGGGCCTAAAGAGGAACTTATTAAACAAGTAGTGATCCTAGTGGAGACAAAGCTCACTAGGCATATTGAAACCACAAATAAAAGGTTGGCTGAGTTAAATAAGGAAATGCAAGATATGGAGGAACATTTTGATAGAAAATAGAAAAATATGAAAAGAAATATAGATAAAATTCAGGATATGAAAATATGTGTCAAAGCAGGGAAGGACAACTTGAATATTGTGAGGATAGAATTTCAGAACTTGAACACAAGGTTGAGGGAACAAGTGCTATAATTAGCCATAACTTCAAAATTAGAAATGAACAAAGTAGCCGGATACAACATATTTGCATCACTCCCTGCTTTTTATTCATAGTGCCTAAGTTGCAGAATCTAATGAAATAGGTATTATGACCATTTAATGCCTGTTGAAAGAGGAAATGAGGTTACACACTAAGCGTGTAATTTTGCTTATTTTGCTGGGGCTTTAAAGATAATGTCTTTTCACATATCCTAGAGTGCAAGGCCCCACCAGCTCATGAGCACTTTAGCAGAATTTCCTAAGGGATTGACTTCTTTCTCTTTTTGGTCCCTTACCTTTGTGAGGAATGAGATGTTCATGAAAGTTGGATTCATAAAAGTGTGGATGGGATGGTACATCTCTTTTACAAGTTCACGTGCTCTCCCTCTCAAGATGTACACTACAGAGCGGAAAAGGAATCCAGGGTGTTGTCATAGAGACATCTTATTAATTTATGTCTGCTCTCACCTTTATATATATATAAAGACATAAAAATGTCATTGTAGATTTAGAGCTACTCTGACCTCTAATCTCTTGAGTCTAAGATGATGTTATTTTATGTTCTCCTTTTGATTTTACTTAATATTCTCAGTAGAGTTGCACACTCTAGCAATGCAAGTGTAAGGAAAAAGGGCAGGACTTGGACCCAAGGAATTATAATTTAAGAAGTCTGTCCTTTCCCTCAATTCCCTCTGAACCAACCTGGACACACTGGAGATAGCTGTGTTTACATTTAAGTTCTATGTTCATCCCTCTGGGACAAAACCAGCTATCCCTTCTCTAGTGGACTCTGAACCTTCCGCTTCTCTCAGAATTCCCTAGACTCCTGAGCCGAAGGTTTATAAGCACAAGGTCTCTGAGGCATTTGCTGAGCCCCAGGCTCTTGTGCCATGACCCAGCCCAGGTAAGAGCGTCTTATGAAGGGGAATCTCAAAAAGAAAGGGGATGATTGGCAGGATTCCTCACCTTATACGAATGAACAGACGAGGGACTCCTGGGCAGCCAACTTTAGTCATGTGCCCACAGAAGTCTCAAAGTCCCAGCTGGGTGAATTTTCTTGGAAGGGTACTTAAAGCATAGAATTCACAAAGAACCACAGGTGCAGGTAAAGAGGCCTTAAGAGGAAGACCTCTCTAGGTGCTTGAAATATGTATAACATTTTATTGTCATTCAATATAGCCAGGTACTTGTTAAGACAACTCACAGTAGACATACACAACATCCATACTTCTGTAACTTACACACTACTTGGGCAACTGTACATATCATCAAGTTCTTCAGACTTCTATAATATGATGTAGGGCACTGAACTAAGGGTGAGAGCAGGCTTCCCTAAGAAGGTGATGTCTAAGCTGTGATAAGATGGATGTGCAAGGGTTTTCCAGGTGAGGAAATATAGGGTCATTCCAGTGTCAGGAAAAACTGATAATTATCAGAAGTAAAAGAACATGATACAGTTGAGACATAAACATTCAGCCTTGTTGGGAGATAGTCAGCAGGGTGAGGGAGGTAAGATCTGTCGCTGGTCATAGCGAATGAGTCTGGACAGGGAGCTCAGGAGGGAGGCCGTCCTGCCCCGCGTCCCTACATTCTCACTATATCTGCCAGGGACAATGTAGCTCTCTGCTGCATTTAAGATGTGAGGCCTGCTTCTGGCTAGAGAAGCACAGGAGATACTCATGGCATTATAATCATGGTGGGGAGGTCGGGTCAGCTCAGGTGGCCCTCATCTAGCAGGTAAGGTACATCTCTCCAGTTGTGGGTACACTTTTCAGTTTCATGGTGTGTTCAGAAACGGATAGGAAGAGGAAAAGATGAAACACAGGCAAAACATTCATCAGGAAAACAGCTCTGTGTTGATAGGTGTGGAGAAGGAAAGAAAACCGAGCTCTACCTTTTCAGGGTTGTAGATCAGCCCAGAGGACTGAGAATATTGAGTTTGGTTCTGAGGTGTGAGAAAAAGACCTGTTGATGTTGTAAAAAAGTCACTTCATGTCCATAATTCATGGAGGACACATTTAGTTCCATCTGTGACTTTGGCCTGTGAGATCCTCCTACAATACAACTTTTCTGCTCAAACCTGGAATGCAGCCTTCCTTCCCAGGGCATTAGCAAAGATACCCAAGTGGAACTGGAAGGAAAGATAGATTCCAAAACAACCTCATTAGCACAGGATGAATTATATTATCCACACAGGAGAATCATGGGTGAAGAAGAACTCACGTGGCAAGTTCTGCTGACTTTTCTATTCAAGAACTCTTCTTTTTCAACGGTGAAACAAAACTATTTTCCACATTACCGAAGGCCATAAGATTATAGATCTTTTATTTCAAGAGTTAGCTCTGTATTTTGTCCAGTTTCAGATTCTGTGTCCAGCTAAGGGAGCAGTTTGCTTGTCAAGAGATAATCCTGAGTAAAGATTGTCTGCTGGGATCTGGACAATGTCCGCAAGATAACATGGCCTGTTCATGGAAATAACTCAAGGGACTCTGTAGAGGCACAGGAAGGCTGAGGAGGCTGACAAGGGCCAATGAAGTACCGGGACTAGCAGTGAGCAGTGTTACCCAGGCCTTACCAAGTGCGGATGGTTTTGTAGTTGCTCGGACTCGGGAAGGGCCATTTTGTTGGAACTGGGGCCTTTCGCAGAAGACCAAGACACTGCTAAACATGCCTGTGGGCAGGGAACTAAGGCATTATGTATTTGATCTCTGGTATCACCTTTTCAATTCCTACTGGTACCTGACGTTGGCTGGCCCCACTTGCAAACTGGAGGATGGTGCAATCTGCATGATATGACCCACAAATTTCAGCTTCTGGAGCCAGAGGGGGCACAGGAGGAACAACCAGCACATAGGGTAAGGAAACTAAGCCAGGCTTTCCAAGTGTGGCCCCTGTCCTGTGCTCCCTGGTGATTTCATAGGCCAGTTCCTGTGCACTCCTCTTTCCCAAGTCAATGCTAGATATCTATTTTCCCTTCTAACAGCTAGTGTAACACTTTGCCTGTTTAATAATGCCTGGAAACCTTAAGATGAGATTTGCTGCTGGGGAGTTCTGTGAGGCCAGGTCTTTCCAAGAATCCTAGATGATGGTCACCCTTCCAGTGCTGTGGCTCCCTGAAGGTAGCTTAAAGCTCTTTGAAGTTTGTGGAACATAATTTGTTTTAGCACATTAGTCTCAACTGAATAAAAAGAGATAATGCAATCTCATGACAACTACATGTAACAGACTTTAAAATTTGTTTTCTTAGTGCGGCTCATTGTGTTTAATTAATAAGATAAAGTAGTTTTTCTAAGCTCCCATTTCCAGGATTTGAAATCCTGTCTGGAAATTTCTGAAGCCAGACTACTTACTATTTTGATATATAATCCACTTAGCTAAACTCTCTTAGATATTCCTTACTGCTTTGTTCCTTTAATATCAACAAGGAACAGATTCTGGTTTTATCCACTAAAGAGGCAAAAGAAGATCATAAAGCAGACTACTTTCATTTTTTTTTCTTTGCAGACATTTCTCATTTCGCAAGTTGCCTTGGACTCTAGGTAGAGGAATTTCTTTGTCCAAAGAGTCACACCCTCGGCTTCCTGCCACTCTGGCACTCAGTGTTTCTTTCTTCCTGGTGATGACCTTCACATTCAGCCTCTGTGAAGGAAGGAGGCAGCCCTGGCCAGGTTCTGCTGTTGAGTATCAAATGCAAAAAATGAGCTTCAGTCAAATTGTCTTTTGGGAAGCTCCTTGTTTCCACTTTCTCAAAATCCTACCTTCAATATCATACATCTCTGTCTGTTGATTTTGGCCTTTAGATTAGAAATTACTTTAGTGCATCCTGCATTTGACAATAGTCCCAAACTTACAACTTAATTTATCATATAGCCTCGATTATCCCCCAAATCTGACCCTGTCTCCCAGCTCCAATGTAGTTTTTAAACAAGTTATCACTCTCTAAAGCATTCCAGTATGGTCCTGATAGTCATCTCATAACATGCCTGCAGAGTTAAGTGACCAAAAGGGAATATATATGTCTTAGACCAATTCATTTATTGATGCAAGAGTGTCTTCCCTTTGGTGTCATGCTGCAAAAGATACTTTTTCACTTAAATGGGTAGCTTTGATTTTGCCTATTAAATTTTCATGAACAGTATAACATGACAGTCATAGTATAAAATTCTATAATTTCTTTTCAAAGTTTATTTTATGCAACATAAGAGTGCAATATTATCTTCTCTTTCCAGAGGAAAAAACGTTGGTTGCATTTTGGGGAACACATGAAAAAGTTTGTTTGCAAACGGCCATGCCCATGTTTCATAATGTTTGCTCAGCACCCAGCTCCTTCTGACTCACAGGCATCCCAGGGCTGGAGGATACACACATCTGGCTCTCCATCCCCTTTGGCTCCATGTACCTGGTGGCTGTGGTGGGAAATGTCACCATCCTGGCTGTGGTAAGGGTTGAACGTAGCCTGCATCAGCCCATGTACTTCTTCCTGTGCATGCTGGCTGTCATTGACCTGGTTCTGTCTACGTCTACTATGCCCAAACTTCTAGGAATCTTCTGGTTTGGTGCTGGCGACATTGGCCTGGATGCCTGCTTGGGCCAGATGTTCCTTATCCACTGCTTTGCCACTGTCGAATCAGGCATCTTCCTTGCCATGGCTTTTGATCGCTATGTAGCCATCTGCAACCTGCTACATCGTTCCACTGTGCTCACTCACACAGTGGTGGGGCTGTTGGGGCTGGCTGCCCTCCTTCGAGGAGTTCCTTACATCGGACCTCTGCCTCTGATGATTCGCTTGAGGCTGCCACTTTACAAAGCCCGTGTCATCTCCCACTCCTACTGTGAGCACATGGCTGTCATCACTTTGACATGTGGTGACAGCACAGTCAACAATGTCTGTGGACTGAGCATTGGATTTTTGGTGTTAATCCTGGACTCCATGGCTATTGCTACCTCCTATGTGATGATTTTCAGGGCTGCGATGGGGCTGGCTACCCCTGAGGCCAGGCTTAAGACCCTGGGGACATGTGGTTCTCATGTCTGTGCCATCCTGATCTTCTATGTTCCCATTGCTGTTTCTTCTCTCATTCATCGATTTGGTCACCATGTGTCCCCTGCCATCCACTCCCTGTTGGCCAACTTCTATCTCCTCATCCCTCGGATCCTCAATCCTGTTTTCTATGAGGTCCGCACCAAGCAGATCCGAGAGCGACTTCTCCAAATCCTGAAGATGGGTGCTAAGAGCCGATGACAGCCACTTGTTTCTCTCAAACTCATGAATAAAAATATATTTAAAGATGGAAGGCTATTTCCCTGTTGGGAAACTCTCCAGAAGCCTGAGATTTTAGGCCCAGTTTTTATAGTTCCAAAAGAGTAGTAAGGCAGAGGGTACAAGTCTAAGTTCTAAAATAGAATATCTATTTTTGACTTGTATATTTGAGTTGTAAAGAAAATAAATTGACAATAATCTCAATAAATATTAACAAGTGCTTACTTGGCACTATTAATGAATTTTTTTTTTTTACAAATATCCTGAAATCTTATGAGGTACTATTTTACTTTGTATTTTAAAAATAGAGACAAGATATTCTTGACTCATATTATAAACTGTAAATAAAATCACTTAGGGCTCCTCCTGACTCAATTTTTATTTTGGTTACAGTTTGTAATATATTGTGACATTATGTGCTAATACTTTATACTATTTTTGATGAACTGAGTCTTTTCAAGGTCATCTTAGATAGAAGAAATATTTGTGTTAACCACTAGCAATTGAGATCCTGCCCAACACTGCTTATACTAATAAAACTTGTGTTCTAGAAGACCTGTTTCCATGCCTAGCCCATATGGACATACAACTTATAATGCGCTGCTAAAAGTGAGGATCTCAGTGATAGAAAATGAGAACATAATTATGTCTTAGTATTGCCTTTGTGTTTTTATTTCTATGGCTGAAACATGTGAAGGCTCTAAGAAAGGGAAAAACCTTCCCTTCTCCACAGAAACCCTCGGATCTTGGTCTTGGGGCATAAGTGGTTAAAACACCTGTTTGGCATGTACAAGTCCCTGGGTCCAATTTCCCAGCACCACATAATGATTAGCAGGTCATGGTGGTGCACACTTGTAATTCCGGTAGTTGAGAGGCTAAGGCAGAAGGATTACAGTGAGGTTGAGGCCAGCTTGGGCTACACACTGATTTTATTATCTGAGTTGGACTACATAGCAAGACCCTGTTTCAAAAAACATTGGATCCTGATCTGTAGGAATCCTGCTTGAAATTACTGTGCTCATAGAAATGAATCAGTATAAAATGAAGTTACAAGTCATAAAATTTGTACATATGTTGATCTTACCCACTAGATTACATGTTAGCTTGATATTTAGGAAATGGTCAGTATGCAAGAAGCACTTAGCTACCACTGAAAATTGCTGAGGTAATTCACAACCATCCAGTAAAATAGAATTCTTGTCTCTACTGTATAGATGAAGGAGGTAAGGCTCCCAGAAGTGATAGAATTGCCAAGTCTACTCAGTTATAAGAGATAAACCCAGGAATTAATGCCAGTCAAGAAACCCTCTGAAGTTGGTAGCCTGTCTAGTACTTATTTTCCTTAATGAAAATAGGTAAAAATGCCTCTCTCTCAGGCCTAAATTGTGGGGCATTTAACAATCTCCCAAGAGAAGGGGTGTACAGCTCAACCAGAGCAGTCTCCTTCACAGTGGTCTTTTCCCAGAGGGCTGACAAAGTACAATGATCCCAGAAACTAAACAGAAAAATGCTAAATACATTAGTCTTTAGGTGCACACAAATGTCCTTGGTTAAGTTCAGAAGGAGGAATTCAATATGGCAATCAGAAAAGCGCAAATCTAGCTTTGTTGTGATGAACCTAATTAACAGAAACTGTCCTACTCTTGGGGGACTTGGAATGTGTGATCATTTACAGTCTCAATTACGTACATATGTCCTCTTCATACCACCTCCAGTTTTTATTTGTATCACTCTATTATGGTCATCTTTCCTTAACTTTTCATCTCTCTCTGAGCCTTGAGCCACAGGTTCTCCTATGATTAAAAATTGTAAGTCCTCTGTGTTACCTAGACCTATCCAGTTGGCAACCAGATGAAGCTACTTATAGGTATTAAGTTGGCCACCTAAGCATAAAAGAAGAGCTTGCAAAACACACAAGATATTGAGGAAACTTTATAGTCACTTACTAGATCTTTGATAGCAGAGAATATAGTTTCTCAAAGCTGTAGCTACTGCCATCTGAAAATCTATCACTAAGGCTAACATTTTTTGAAGATATAACCCAGAATTATAGAGACAAGTAGGCTGAGACAGGACACTTCTGAAGGGGAATTGTGGATCCCAGACTCCCGTGGAAACTTTTAGAAATGCACCAAGACACAAGGTCTTCTCTCATTTATAATCCTCCCTCAATCCTTTTCAGAGATCATACTGGCATCATATTCTAATTACTGTCTTAGCTTCTTCCAGCTCCTTCACAAACGTGTTCTGTCCTCTTTATCACACATGTCTGATTTGATTGTGGTGTCTGTTGCTTGGAGGATTCAAGAGTGGTCAGAGAAAACAGAGGTAAGGTGGGAATTGAAGCTGGCTCCCTAAACTGCCTGTGGATGAAGATGCCATACTGGTTAGTAAATAGGGCATAGGTAACTCCTTGTATGGTGGCTCAGTGGCTAAACATGACTGTGATAAGCTCAGAATATTCTAGTAGAATGAAACACTAATGCAGACAGTAATGATTATAACACTTGAAACATGTCAGGCTTAGGGGTGAGCAACGTGAAAGTTCAGTGGAGTTTGGTGTTTCTTATAAGTTCTATCAGTGACCTACAGAAGATTAATGAAACTGAAGGCTATTGAATAATTGGGATTTAGGCATGTCATGGTGTAAGGTCCCTATTGTGTATTGTTCAGAGACATAATTTCTTTACCGTGCTCATCTCTCTTCAGGGAAGTTCTTAACACAGCAATTGCTTTACCTCAGAAAGAGAAAGACAAGACAGAGACTGAGAGATTGAGACAGAACAAGACAGAAGAAACAATTTAGAAAGCACAGTCTGTAAATTTATCACAACCACAAAGTCCTATCACTTTTTCAGCATTGCTTTCATACAAATGAGTCATGAGTTCCAAACAAAACTCAATGGGAGGGAACTCTGCACAGTCCTGAATACCTGAACGAGATTGTTGATGCCACCTAGCAGTGATTTCTGGGAAGTTGAGGTAATATTTTGGGTGATAGGGTTCCAGGAATTAAACATCCTGTATCAACTAGTATAAACATTAATCTGTTTAATCCCATTTGGATATTCTGCTTTTCATAGCTCTGTTCTGAGGTCCGAGTCCTTCCTTTAGTCTGGAGAGTGTCTCTTCTTTACTCTTCATGATATCCTATTTATCTTCTGTGTTGAAACAGAACTTTATACTAAAGTATTGTTAGAAAGATTTAATAAGCAGATCACACTGTGATATGAAGTGGAATTTGAGAGGTTGGCCACACTACTAGTATAAACAGGCACACACCAAAGTTGGATGAATGCGCTATGATCAGTAGATTCTGAACCAGGATATTCTGACTTATTGGGTTTATTTTCTTCTCAACCTCATTTTTACCTATAAAATGTAGATATAATGATGGCAGTTACCTCATCAAGTTGAGAAAATTGAATTATATTACCAAAGAAAGCACATGTTAATGTACCTGGGATAGCAAGCTTTTGCAAACATCACCCATTTTGGACCTTTTGTTTTCCTTACAGAATGCACCCTATGCTTTTGGTCTAAAATTATGTTTTCTCTGAGGACATGAGGAAATAAAAGAGTTTTTGTACTTTGAGCATTGTCTACTCTGTGTGTGGAAAGCCCCAGGGAGAGAGCAGAGAAAAATTCAGTCTCTGGAGGAGTTGCAATGTTTGGCTTGTAGGCAGAGGCCAAGGGAGATCAGGGTTTCCAGGGAAAAGACAAGATGGAAAAGTGTCTGAAGGGGAAGGAGAACTTGAAGTAGGATGTCATTGAAAAGGAAGATACCAAGACTGCTTTGTTATCTTTGATTTTCTATGGCTCTTAACTCTCTTTCTGAAGGGCAGTGTGTCAATCATCCTATTGGATTAGCCGGCAAGGACCATCAGACATAGTTGAATGGAGAAAACCCTAAGATGTGGGTAACTGACCTGGGAATTGGGAGTAAGGCTGATGGATTTATAAGGTCTAGGTTACTCAGAAAGGAGGATTCAAGTATTCGATCCGAGTAAAAAGGGTTGTCAAGGTCCAGTGACACCATCTTCTTCTGGAAATGATGGGAGGTAAGTGAGGGAACAAGAATATAGGACTGCTTCAATTCCAACCAGGAAGAAGAATTGGTTAGCCTAATCTAAAGATGGTAAAGAGACAATTTTCAGGGACCAGGAGAAGTTATAAGCAAAGAAACCAAGCAATAGGATTGACTGGAAGTATGTTTGGTTTGATATGGGAGGAGTTCAAGTAGGAGCACAAGGTTGTTATAAACAAAGAGGCTGAATTTGACTGAGCTAGACATTAGTATTTTTATTCTTAAGACAATTTTGAGATTTGAGTATCTCATCCTTTAAATAGGAAGGAAAAGTCCTCACATGCATTTATTGCTGCTTAGTGACTCATCAAACTAGTTTTTACTGACTGAGTGAGTCTCCAGGTCTTGCGTGAGTATCTCTGCAGATGGCACAGGAATAACTTAATGAGGAGATGTGAATAGCAACACTTACTCACCTCAGGTGGGCACAGCAGACAGGCCAAAGTGACAATTGTGCCAAAGTTGAATTTGCCAAATCAGTGGGTTTATTTGGAGTTACTACAGGAATATGGGTGAGTGCTTCCCCACAGAGACATAAATGAGGGGCTACCTGAAGAAGCACGGGTGAGGGCTCATTTACAAGCCTACGGATGGCTCAAAGGGACAACTGCATCACTGAAAAGCTACCCCATCAGATGTGACACCTATGGAAATTGTGTGCTGCCTCCCTGGATGGGTCTACCCACTCAGCTACTGCTTTTCTCTCTTGAGTCTGACTGGGCAGCAACAGTTGTTACTTGGCAAGTCTGCTGTGCCTTATCTGGGGTGAATAGATATTTATGTTTCTCCAGGAAAAGTTATTCCTGTGATAGCAAGGTTGAAGTCAAAGGCTGGAGATTCACGTGTAAGTCTGGAAATTTCTCAGGAGAGCTTGGTCAGATCTTTCTTAAAACGTTGAACACTCAACAACCAGGAGCAAGTGGGCCAGTATCTTGACCTTAGTAGAGATGACATGAGTGTGTCTGTGTGTTCAGAGTATAAGGTTTCCTGTGCTTCACACATTAGACTTTTAGTATGCACACTGATATCCAAGCAAAGAGCTAATTCCAAAATGAGAAAGCAGGTGGTGATGCTAAAATAAATCACTAGGTCGGCAGCAGATATTTGATGGCACTTACCACGGCAAGAACATTTTCAGTAATGAAGAGCAGAGGAAAATTAAATTTTTAAGAGATACCGCTGATCAACCCAAATGTTCTTTTCTTTGAAAATACTTATAGCAAGTGCAAGCCCCTGGAAGTTCTGATCATGAAGAAAAATAGATGAGGAGGAAATAGAAGCATTCTGAATATCAAGGAATAGATGAGGAGATGAGATCATCAGGGTGAAGACAGGCTGGGGCACAGCACAAGGGGAATCTGCCCTCCCAGGAAAGATGGGTTTATACAGGGCAACCAGGAGAGGATGGTGATGGATGAGACGTGAGTGAAGCAGTAGGAATCTCAGGTCCTCTTTCTCTACATCTGGAGTGATGCTGAAGCCTGGATAGCTTGAGGCATCCAGAATGTGTATGGAAATCTCAGCAATGTTGAGAGAGACTTCCACTCCAAAATGTCACCCAACTCCTGACATGTCTTGTACCTTCTCATGGCATATCAACTCTTGGCCTGTGGCCACAAAGACGAAAACTATTATAATCTGTTATGTAGAACTTTCTACTTTATTTGGTCTGTGAAATTGAAATGTATTTTTTGTTGCTATGATTTCTGTTTTAGTTTTTGGTTTGCCTGATTCAATAAAGACAGTTTTCAAGCATTTGCATTTAAAAATATCCTTAGAACTTCCCTCAAGGGTTCTGCACTCACTTGCCTAGGGAGCTAATCAGTGCTCACGTCTTCAGGAAGCAAATCGAAAGAGCAAATGTATACCCACGATCAGGATGGAAAGCCAGGTGACTGTGTAATACTTGGCTAACACTGTAAATGTCCACTGCAACAAAAGGAATCTTGAACACAGAATTTTATTAATCTAATTCATCTCAATACACAGAGAATAGCCCAGCCTCTGAAAAAAATTAAAAGGGATAAATAGAGACAATTTTCAAGGGTAAGGATGTGGCAGCTTGTTAGCTTGAAAGCATTTTATTGAGGGGACGCACAGGAAGTAGCTGAAGGACAGGCTAGCCTTGAGATTTGGCAAATAAGAATGCTCCATTGAAGCTTGCCAAGAAAAAGCAAGGTACCATTCTTGTGGTTCTGTACTAACTACTGTTAAGTCAACACAAGTCACCAGGTCACATAACTGTCAAGCTGACCCATTAGTCTGAGACCTTCAGATATGATGGAGTAAAGTTTTCGGTGTAGAAAATATGCCTTCTGAAGCAATGATTTAATCCCTTTATTTTTCTTCCTTTTGATGATTTAGACCCAGTAGCACATTTTGAGTATAATAGTTGATGTATGAAAGATTTTGATACTGTACTCTAAGCAAAACCCAGGTTTCTTCGAAGACCAGCCAACATCACTCAAGGGTGAGTGGTACCATTGAATAAGGAAAGGGCCTTTGAAAGAAGTGTTCAGAGGGCTGGGGAATGTACACATGTTCAAGTGACACATAAAAATCACAGAAATAAACTAACCTAAAGGAAAGGAACTGAGAGGATGTGGTGTAGGAATGGAATAGTAGCTATTGCTGCCCCTTTATTCCAGGTTTATCCACCAGGTTGCTACGTGTATGACATGACAACACCTAAACAAGACAGATAGATGTAGGTCAGAAGCAGTAACAAACAGAAATTCCCAAGCTGAATACAGCTCAGATCCATGCTGTGAAGTTCAGAAATCCCTTCACTTTATTACAACAGTTCAAGAAAAGTGGTAAATATTTTTCTTAGAGTCAGGGGAAAGTAAGTGTCCATAGTTGTACTTTAGACTTGGAAAATTAAGTCGGATGCATAGTTGTAAAGACCTTGAATTGTATCCCAAATTCATTGTATACCTGTTATTTGAGATTAGGTAAAATATTTTATCTCATTTAAATCATAGCAATCTTGTATGCTATTTTTTGTACATTATAAGTAGAGAAATGCACTCAAGTTATAAACACCATAGTTCTCAGGTATATATCATTTTCTTTGAAAGAATTTTGCTTCTTAAGAATAAAATTTCCTTATTGGATGGAATATATTGTGTTTATCACAAAAATAGAGATGCCTATATTGAAGGATCAGAACACTTACTGGAAGATGCATGTATAAAGCTCACTGGTTTATTTGTAGTTACTATATATATTGAAGCCAGATCAAGAAAATTGAGGACAAAACAGTGATTATGAATATTTGTAGATGATTTATTATTTCATCTGAAAAATAATGTTGCTTACCAATGGTATTATTTTACTGAAACTATTAATGAGTTTATTCAACCATGAAGATTATTTATTCATCTTAAAATATGATACATTTGATCTCAAGAATTAATTTTTATTCATATTTAACAATTATTGTTAATAAGCATAAGAATAAAGGATACATTCCTCTCATTTATTATTATACTGTGGAGATTGTAAGCTATGCTGAGTATATATAATCTATATATTTTTTACTATAAACTATAGGTTGGGGTCACCTACTTGGAATAAAATCAGGAACAAGAGATACATGCATGAGTGCACACAATAAAATCAGAGGTAGACAATTGGATTTGTCAGTTTACATTCTTCATTGAACAGCAGGGCAGATTTTAAGAAAATTCAGAAGAAATGTACCATGCCTGAGCATGCAACAGAAAGAGAAAAAAAAAAAAAAAGACTTCTGTAGGTTGAAAATCCAAGAGCTGATCCTCAAATAGTTCATAAGCATTGGTAAAGTGAAGACCATGGAGAAGAACAGAAGTTGGAGCAAGACAGCTATATCTGCTGCCACTTTGTGGATCTGGAGAATGTCCCCAAGCTGAGAAATCCTCAGGATTTACCAATAACACAGGAAGAAACACATCTGATAGTTTTGCATCCCTTATTACAACTCTTTATTAATCTACAGGAAGGCCTCGTGTGTGATGCTGGGGCCACCCTACAACCACACCATGAAAACTTCTGCCACCTTCTTCCTCGTGGGCATTCCAGGTCTGCAGTCTTCATATCTCTGGCTGGCTATCTCACTGAGTACCATGTACACCGTAGCCCTGTTAGGAAACACTCTCATCATGACCGTAATCTGCATAGATGCCTCTCTACACGAGCCCATGTACTGCTTCCTGTGTGTTCTGGCTGCTGTGGACATCGTTAT